>JAHBCN010015356.1:0-21075 GCA_019359885.1 Listronotus oregonensis
GAAATTTAAAAAAAAACCTATAAGCAACGGTTTATTAAAATTTTCCGGAAAAATTTTAAAACCGGGGAAAAATTTCGGCCCCCTACCCTGAGCCCCGAATGGTATTTGGTAAAACAACCCGCGAAAAAATAACACAATCGTTGACAGATTAATCAACAAAAAAAAAGGGCTATTCGAAAAATAATGGTTTTTGGGGTTGTTTTTTTTTCGCTTTTTTCTTTTTATCCGATAGAATATTTCTTTTTTTCACATATGGGGTTATTTATACATAAATATTTGTCTTTAAATTCAAAAAAAAAATTAAAAAGAAAAGTAATTTCACTTTTTAAAAAAATTCCAAGGATCGAAGAAATATGGTCTATTTAAAAAATCGTTACCCCTTAATTTTAAAAAAATTTAAATATTATTTTAAAGTCAGTTAATTTTTTAAAACAATATCAAAAAAAATTTTTTTTAAAAAAAATTAAAATTTAAATTTTTTTTTAACAGATAATTATTTAAAAAAAAAATAGGTCTCATATGTTTGTATTTTTGGGGATTAATAAAAAAAAAAAAAATCCCAAAAAGGGAAATGATAAATTTCACAAAACTGTCTGTCTTCAACAACAATTTTTGAGTCCCCAGTGTCTTTAAAAAAAGGTTTGCAAAATTAAAAACCCACAAAAACATCCAACGGGAAAAATTTAGTAACGAGATGGTACCCTAAGTTTTAAATCCCATCCCCAGATTTACACCAACAGTTTAAAAATAAAAAAAAAAACATTTTGCCTTTTGGAAAATTTATTTGGGGGTAAACATTATTATTAAAATAAACCAAAAATTGAGAAGCAATTTTGCAGCAAAAACCTTTTTAAAAGTTATATAAAATTTTTTTTGTATTTTTTTTTTATATTTACAAAATTTCCCCCGTTATGGTTGCAAAATACTGAAAACCCCCCAATTTCCCCAAATATCGTCTAATATCAAAAAAACCCACATTTTTGAAAATTTTTTGCCTTTTTGCCTTATAAAAAGCACCAAAACTACCTTGCACCTTTTAAGTCATAAACCTTTTAAAATTATTAACAATGGAACTGGGATAAATGACTATAAAATTGAAGTCATTTTTTTTGGGATAACATTTTTTAGAGTGAAAAATTTTTGCACGAAACCGTCAATCAGTTAAAAATTTTGTTAAATCCTAAAAAAAAATAAATTTTATTAAGAGTACCAGACCTTAAATTTTAACGGCTCTTAAAAAAACCCAGTGTTATTTAAAAATACGAGAAATCTTATCAGAACATTAGTGTTTTATGAACCCTTGCATAAATGTATATTAAAAAAAACCTTTTTTTTCTATTGCTTATTAAAAAACACCCTTAAATGTATTTTGAAAAAAAAGTTTTGGCGTTTTTTAAAAGTCACGTGGGGCCCTTTTAAATTTGTGGTCAACCAAAAAAAAAAGGTGAGACACAAGGGTTGTAAAATTTAAAAATTTTTTTCTTGCTTACTTATTTTATTCCAATCAATAAACAACAAATCAAAATTACTATAAAAAAAATAACACATTTCAGAGAAAGTGGATGAAAGCTTTAAAAACTATTTATTATCGTTTGAACAAAACACCTAGTAAGTAAAAAATTATTACCGTCAAAAACGTCATTCTTTTTAAGCACAGTTTTCATTTTGTGGTAAGGGTAACCCTACGAAGGGGGGAGGGTTGATGATTTCAAATAACGAGAATATTTTAATTCAAAACTTTTCCATTTTACTTACTTTAAAATTTTAAAAAATTTTTTTAAAAAATTTGGGGTTCCCCTTTTTCTAGCTTTCATACGGTTTTTTGTTCAAAAGGTTTTCCCCGGACGTTCTGAAGCATTTCAGGGTGAAATTTTTGGGGATTTTATCAAAAAACCTTGACGTAAATCATTAAAAGTTTGGTTAAGTTTTAAAATTTTTTTAATTTTGCCCCCCAAAAAAAAAAAATCGGGGGTTAAAACCCCTGGTCCCCCTTGCAGACCACCCCGACTGGTCCTCTTCGTCCGATCCATTTGCCAGGAAACGTTTCATTTAAATACTAACGAACGCATAGGGAGAGGTGCCACATTTAAAATGGCAACTCATTCGCAATGAAAACCCTCATGTTCAAAATTTCCCCTCAATGGGGATCAAAGGTCTTCTCAATTGCAAGTAAATATGTCCTGTTAAAAGGAAAGGGGAAAACCCAAAAAATTTTTTTTAAATATTGACGTAAATTAAAAAAAAACGTTATAAAATTAAAAAAAAATTCCCCCCCATAATATTTTATTTCTCGTAAACAGTTCTTTTTTTCGATGTCAATCAAAATTTTTTTTTTGGGTTTGGGTTTTGGTTTTAAAAAAAAATTAGGTTTTTTTCATACGGGGGGTTTAAAAAAAAATTTTATTTTTTAAAACGCTTATATTGCAACCTGTCTGTATTTTATGTAACGAAATCTTTTCCCTTTAAATTTTTAAACCCAAATTTTAAGAAGTCCGATTAATGAAAATTTAAAAGGTGGGGCCAAGGGCGATGACAATATAATAATCTGATAACTTCATGCTTAGGGGCCCGACTAAGATCTTAGGATTAAAATAACCCCTTTTCCTTTTCCCCAACCTTTGGGGTTCCCAATTTTTGATGTTGTTTTGGGACTTAAGAAAAAAAATGTTTAAAAAAAAAAAAAAGGGGGTTTTAGGGGAAACCCCCTAAAGGGTAAAAAAAATTCAATTATAATAAAAAGCGTTTGAATTTACTATATTTTTTAAATTAATTTTTTTTGTAAATATTTTTCCAATACAATAATTATTTAACATTTAATATCAAGCACCCCCCGCTTTTTTATAATTGAAATAATATTTTCTACTTTTTTTCCGGTTTCGATAAAAAAAAAGTGTTTTTAGTTTTTTTTTTTAATTTTTAAATTTTTTTAACCCCAAGCAATGTTTTTTCTTAATTCCCTTTTTTTAAGCGAAAATGAACAAATTATAGTATTTTAATTTTTAAATAAACAAATGATAATCTCAGTTATCCACTGACTAAAAATCAAAAGTGTTTTAGTATCCGTATTAGCTCCGGCTGGTTTTGTATTCACT
Organism: Listronotus oregonensis; assembly: GCA_019359885.1. NCBI lineage: Eukaryota > Metazoa > Arthropoda > Insecta > Coleoptera > Curculionidae > Listronotus > Listronotus oregonensis. The sequence continues at coordinate 3,093 of JAHBCN010015356.1, forward strand.
TTGCTTTCATCCGAGATGTATTATTGGAACTTAGCCCCTGTCGCCTTTGTTGATCAATCGTTGTTTCATTTTGGGTTGAAGGACATAGGTACCCTTTTTCCGGTTTGGGGTTAAACCCCTTGGACCCCCTTTGAATTTCCCCCCCAAAAAAAAATTTTTGGTAAAAAAATGTTATATTTTTTTTTTTAGCCAATAAAAAAAACAATAACCTGATAAATGCCCCATTTTTTCCAGAGAAACAAAAAACCCCTTAAACCCATAAACATAAAAACATTGGGGTTGGGCGACGACTTTTAACCATTTAAACTGCAAACAATAAGTTTGCGCAAGATAGAAACCCAGATTGCTGAGTGGAAAAAAAGGGCGGGAGGGGAAAATTAAAATTATACTATTACTCAGGCCCAAGGCAGGGGTTTTCCCTTTTAATCTCAGATAGATTGAGGACCAATACCCCCAAATTTTTGTTTTAAATAAAACGGGGGGAGAGCGGGGGTTTAAAAAAAAGATGAAAAATCCCAGGGGATGATTTTTTTTGTAGTGTAAAAAAAATTTTTTAATAACCCTTTTAATATTATTATTTTTTTTTGGTTTTTTTTTGGGGAAGCACCTAGTAAGGGTTTTTCTAAAAATGGGATATTTTTTGCAATTCAACTACTTTTCCCCAATACCCAAAACCTTAAAAAAAAAAAAAAAAAAAAAAAAGAAGCCAGAAGCACTTGGAAACTTTTTTTAAAATATTATTGAAATGGTTAAAAAAAACATTTTCCCCAGATCAACAAACATTATCGTTCGACTAAAAAATGTTTTTAAAAAATTTAAACCCCCCAAAAAATGTTACAGGGATTTGCTAATATAAAAAAAACGGCGTTAAAAAAAAATTCGTTTTAACCACATAAAGGGAGGCGCCCCAAAGCCCCTGGCCTCCCCGGGTTTCCCCAAGGTTTAGGCGGGAAACCCCCAAAAAAAAGAAAATTTTAAAGGGGAAAAAAAAACCCCAAGATCCTTAAGTGAAGCGGCCCTTATTGGTAGACGGGGCCCAAACCCCTAATGCATAGGTTTTTTTTTTATTTTGTTTTATCTTCAAAATTTTTTTTAAAACTATGCCCGTTTTTTAAGTTAAAGTTTTTTTATTTATATGACTTTATTTTTTTTTTTTTTTAAGCACGATATAAAAAAATACATCACTTTTTTAAAAAAAATGTATTTTTTTTAATTAAAAAAAATTAAAACTAAAAAAAACTGGTTTGATTTTCACTTTAATTCTAAAAAATTTAAAAATACAACTGTGATACAACCTACATTTGAGAACTTTTTAAAATTTCCGTCCCCGAAATAACTCCCCCGTGATGTAAAAATTTATTGTCAAATTTTAAGCTTTCTGTTTTTTATAAAGTCAAAAAGGGGGGAATTAAAAGCAGGTATTGTATCAATACAATAATTAATAAAAATTCCCCGGACATTAAACATAACAAACCGACGGGGGATTTTATGCAGGCAAAAAAAACCCCCCCTTTAAAAAACCTTTATAAGTACCCATTCAAAAAAATTTTAACAATTTTTTTAGTGATACAACATTTTTCAGCATTTTTATTTTTAACCGCCGCTCTGGGGGGAAGTTTTTATGAAGTGGGGAAAAATTGCGCCTATTCGTCATTACCCCCCATACTGCGACTAGAGCAACCCCGCCGGTGCTCTGAGTAATAGTATATAAATTGGGGGGGATAAAACCTTACTGCTTTTTAGGCGAAAAAGATAAAGGCCAAAATTTCCTAATTCCAAAAAAAAGGGGTTTAGCGTATTTGGGGCCGGATAAAAAAATCAAATTTTTTACCACGAAAAAAATGGGCACTCTTTTTTTTCTTTTTCCGGGGAACCATCTAGATTTACCACCGGGCAGCGCAGCCTCTTGGGGGTTTTTTTTTTAATCTCCCAATGCTTTTTACCAATCCTCCCATTGTTTTTTTCCTTCTAAGTTTTATAACCCCAGACTGGTTGGTGTGGGCTTATTTTTGGTTTCCCAAAAATGCCTGTGTTTTTCGATTTAACGCTTCACATTTGATAGAATAAAACGTTTTTCCCCTTTGTGACTTTTCAACTTGGGTCCCTTTTTATGAGTCTATCTTGGGGAGGGTACTCTTAATCGTACCCCGTTGGGAAACCCTACTGTTAGGGGAAAAATTTTCCTACTTTGTCGAGTAGTTTTCCTTCCTTCTTTTGGATGGACCTTTATAAAGATTTTACCATGTCTTATTCTACAAGGGTCCTCCAGATTCCTCGTGTTTGTTTTGGGTCCATTCCCGGTTTGCCCTCGTAGGGGGTTTTGGGCAACCAAGGGGGATTTGGGCCAAAAAAATGGTGTAGATACCCTATCTTGCCAGCTCATCTTTTTTCCATTCCCCTATTTCAAAGTCCCGGGCCCCCAGGAGGGGTTCGTTGTTTCTTTTAAAACTTTTAGTTTTTTTGGCATTACTGGGCGACTTATGGTTTTAAGACTATAATGATGTTGCCGATATTATGCATGAATGGCTTCGCGCCGAACCAAACCCAAAAAGTGGGTTTATTTCCCAATTGGATGAAAGTAAATAAAGCAACAGGATAAAAACGTGAAAAAATAACGTTAAAATCATATATTTATTGCAGTTAAATAATAAGCCAACCAAATTTCTGTTCCCATTTTAATCCGCCCAAAATTTTCCTTCAGATTTAAAAATTTAAACAGTTTCATATTAAAATTCATCGCATTAAGGTAAAAAAAAAGGTTTTTGTTTGGGGAAAAAATTTAATTTTTTTAAGAAATGGCGAATAGACCAGCTATAAATGATATAAATGAGCGATCAAACGAGAAATGCAGATGTAGAATGACAAGTTAAGATAACTAGATTATTTCAACTACAGAACATAAAATAAGATACAATACGAATTATTTTTTCAGTAATAATATTATTACTTCTCTGTTGAACAAAATTAGTTACTTTTGTTTTCCCTCTCTCAATTGCTGTGTTAATCTTGGGACAGTCCACTAAGGCAGAGACTCAAGTACTAACGTACCGTGGATGTAGTTGCATCCATTGGCAGTCATCAACTAACCTCAGTTGCATTTGTTTGTGTTTTAAAAAGGGCCTGTATTTGATTTTTATTAAAAAACCCCTCACCGGGGGTTCCTTTCGCAACCCCCTTAAGTAAAATTTTGGGGCCTTTTTTTGAACCAATATTTTGGGGTTTAACTATTTTTTGGGGTACATTTGTTTAATAGAGTGCCTAGTTGTTTTAAAAATTTTTCTGTGGTTACTTTTAAAGTAAGAAAGGACCCTTTTAATTTTCCAGTTAAAATAGTCAGACTACGTTTTTACAGGATAAGTTTAAAGTTAAAAAAATACAAAATACTTTTTTCCTTATTTCATTCAGAATTTTTTTAAAAAACTTTGAGCAAAAATTCACATTTTTGAATTTATTATGTATTTTTAAAAAGAAAAATTTTTAAAAAAAGGGCTTTATAAAGAATTAAAAAATTGTTTTTTTAAGATTTTAAAGGGAAAAGAACTAAGAGAAGGGGTAATTTTAAATTAATATATTAAAAAATCTTTTAAAAAGGCAAGGAAGTAACATTACACTTTTCAAAACTTTATTTTTTATTTAAAAAAAAAAAATAAAACTATCCTGCTTCTACATTTTTTTTTTATTTACTAGGCTATTTTCATCTGCCCTTTTAGATGGGGTTGATCTCTTCCCAAATTTTTCCGGGGTTTCAGGTACAAAATTATAACTAACCCAAATTACAAGGCAATTTCCCCGGAAAAAAAAAAAAAGGCGTATAAATGCCAAAAAGTTTTTTTTCAAAATTTTACACACCCGGGGAGAAGGAGAAATATATCTGCGGCCTGAACCCGGGGGAAAAATTAAACATCAAGGGGAAAAGTTTTAACCCAGGAAAATTCCAAACCCCCACTAAATCCAGGCTGAATGGGGCAGATCTATTGAGGACATTTTAAAGTAAAAATAGGAACCTTCAATAAAAAAGGCGGGGGCCCAAAAGAGAAAAAAGAGAGGTCTTCCTGTTTTACCAATGCTAGAACAGAACATTGGGCCAGTTGTACAGAAAATAAATAAAGTTGCCAGTTCTGAAGAAATAGGGGCTCCAGCCTCAAAAAAAAACGATCGTGAACGTTCAGCAGTATCCGCTGGCGTTAGCACCCGGGATCAGCATGATTCCTACTGTTTTTTATTAGACTTTGGAAACAAATCCAAAAAAGTTCCCGTTGTTCATCTGTTTGGGGTTTTTTGCCACCGTGATCCTATCAAGTTCACTGTCAACATTACTCCTACCTCTGAGCCTCTTGGGTTTTTTTTTGCCTCTTCAGCGTTTCCTTTCATCAGAGGATGGGAGCCCCGGCATGAAATAAAGATCACCATGGCTGCCACAGGACTTCATCCCGCGGTCATAGATACTTCTAAAAAGTCCTATGACGTTAATCAGGAGGAAAAAAAGGGAATTCCGATAAAAGAACCTAGGAACCGAACCCGATCCGCTATTTCTCCCACACATTGGAACATAAATCCCGCCATCCGCAACGCCAGCGATAATCTGGGTAGACAAAGCAATATGACTGAGGGGGCAGGCTACCAACATCCAGGCAGTAAATGGTACGATGTTAAAATGATGGTTCGCTTTCTTCCTAGACGACTGTTAAACCCCCGATAAGGCACCTATTAAGGCGCCCAGGGGCATGACGGCAATCCAAGATTGGTCTGTATGGCTATTGATGATGTGTTGTGTTGTGGATGGGACGCCAAAGTGCATGCCATTGGTGATGATATTGAGGGTACCCGAACAAATATAAAATAATTAGTATTAACAATTAGAAAAAGAAATTAGTAATATAAGGTAAGGATAGAAAATTATGTTGTTTAAAAACGATTATTTTTTCCTGACACAACAAGGCGCTCAAACACGTAAACCAATATAGATTTTATTGTATTAGGCATATTGGGGCGTTTAGCATGACCAAGAATTTTAATCTCAGAACCATGAATTATAGTCACTCCTGCCCCACGCCGGCAATGTTCCTTAAAGGCGAACATATCACAGCTTTCAATTGTTTTTATTTAGTAATAATCAAATGGCAGAGCAGGTAGTTTGTCACAGTAACTAATACCTGGTTGCAGAAAAAGATTAATTTTGAATGGTTAACGAAATGCAGATTTGACAGGTTACCTACTAAAACCATTGAACACTGACATAAGGTTCTGTTAAACATCTCTAAACCTGATTAACTTTGTGCAACCCAATAGATGGTAAATTTTGTAAATACGGGTTTTAAATAAGTGATGCATGATATGCACTGGTTGGGTTCCATAGCCATCTTATTGCTCAGATTATTAGGGGGAGTGGCATGCCAAAGATGAATCCACCCATGCAAGTACGTTTCTTATGGCGGTGGCTTCAACTCTCAGCGCGGTTACTCTACCGGATTAGCATCTTTAAATGGTCGTAGGCTGAAGCATTACGTTCAAAATCCGGACTATGATGAGGTCAAAGGAGTTTATGAATGAGGATTATTCCATTAAAGTAACTAAGGTTGGTTACTAACCATTTTGCAACAATAATAAAACTCTTTAAGATCCATCTTAGGTTTTATTTGACAGAAAGTTATAAAATATTAAAATATATAATGTTATAAATACCAAATTATAATATTCTAAAATTTACTTAATAACTTAATCTATATTTAAAAATTAAAAACTTCATCAAGTCCTACGTCTTTCAGGATTGTACCTAGTACCGATGCTGCATTACCCCGTTGCACAGCAAACCAATTCTTTGGATAATGAAATATCGAAATTTTTTGCATGGAGTTTTTTTGCAAATTTCATTTATAAATCTCTTAGCCTCATCACCCAAAGGACCAAAGTTTCACAAAGGAAGGAAGAAAAGTGGTCTGTAAGCCTAATATTTTAAATGTTTTATTCTCGGCAAGACGATCAGCTGTACCTACTAAAGAAGCTTTATCCAGATAGGGATTTTGCAAATGTATGCTGCAAAAGTATGTCCCAAAAGTAATTGTTTTTCATATTTCCAGGGAATTAAGGTTCATCTACACGTTTTCATTGCTTGCAACTCCAAAGGTTCTAACAGAAGGATTTCGGCTGAAAACAAAGCTCTCTGATAATGTCATTTATCTGGCTGTGGTTAGAAATAGTGCCCCCAGCTTTACAGCTTAACCCATGTAGGCCATGTAAACATCAGCATTTCTCTGCCGCAAACGGTGTGTGTTGTCCATACAGCAGATCAAGTCAAAGAGCACAGCTGAAATATTTGGTTATTCAACAAATTTCTCAGGACGAAGATGAAGTACATCCAAGCATTACTCAAACAAGTAGACGCTCTATTCTCACTTGCTCGGCATATGCTTTTTGTAATATATTTGTGATGAGTTGGCAAATCAAAATCAAAATTTGTTTTCAAAGTATTTTGTGGTTGATTTTGAAGATTGCAAACAGATAACCATCTTACAAAACAATTGCTGAAATCGTTTCTTTTTTTTACCGTTTCCAAGAATAGAAAGCGGTAATTTTGAAAGTAAATTGGATAATCTGATACGCTATTGATTGAACCTAAAAGGCAGAAATAATAGGTGATGTATCCCTCATTCGAGACTTTAAATTCGGCACTGGAAGAGTGCTTGTAACCAAGAATTTAATTTAATTTCGCAATTTGTTATGTCTTCAACCAAACTTCCTTTAATACAATATCAAATTCGCGAAGTAAAAGGGGATTTAACAAGGTAAACATCTTAACAAATAAATAGAGGTATTGCGTGAAACATTTAGTAAATAATAAGAAATATGTGAGTCTATAAATTTTAATTTAGTGCTAAGAGAGTTTAAAAATTATGTCTTTATGAATTAAGTATCCATTTCATTTGACCAAAGCACTTTCTTATAAATTAAAATCGAAATAGAATTACTGTTGAAAACTTCATGCTGTTTCTACATTTAAGACCTAAGGACCAATTTGAGATAAAAAATTTTAATTCAAGAAAAAATATTCATAGCTATTTTGGTTTTGTGCACACAACGAATTTTGCGATTATTTTCAAAACAATAATAACTTTAAAAGTATATTTTTGAAAGGATGAATTAAAAATCTTCTGTTTGTATTTATAGAAAAAATAAAGGTTCAGCAGTTTATTTACCTTAATTTTTTTCTTTTTTGAGAATCACAGGACAAATTTATTGTAAAAACGCTCAATTTGTTTTTTTCAAGTAAAAGAAGAGTAAACATGCTTTTTTATTTTAATTTGTACAAATTCTCAAAAATATCTTATTTTTGCAAAATCCTTCGATTACAATGTGAGACTTCATGACCAACTTAGAAATTTTACAAAAGTGGTATTTTTTTAGTTTCATAAAGTCAAAGTGTATAGACTTTGAGGATATAAACTTGGCAAAATAGTGAAAAATTATAAACTTATTGCATTTAAATATAAATAATTCAGCTTATATTTGAACTTGCAGAAAATAACATAAAATGCTCGTAAGAAACGTATTTTTGTAATTTTGAACTGAATATTTTTAAAGGTAATAAAACCCTTATAGAACCACTAAAGAATGGTACCTATTTATAATCTATAGGTAGAAACACTTGTATAAAGGAAAGCTTAGCAATGCACGTAACTGCTTTAACCTAGTAAAGGAAAGCAATTATAATATCGATTAAATTGACAACTACCAAAGTCTTTTTTCTTTGATAATAAATTTAACATTCTATTCTCCTCTTCGTGTCCAATAAATAGAGATTTTAAATTCAAATATATCGTTTTTGGTTTTTCCCAACGTGTTTAACTACTATATCTAATTTGTTTTAAGCAGAAAGGATATATAATATTAGCACTTCAAAATGCATAAATAACTTGAACTCTGATGACAGTTGGTAGCACAATGTCCAAGGAACAAAATCTATATCATGCCGAACTTGGTGCCTTTACCTTGGGGGTGGTTGCCAAACCATTTGGGGGTGGAAATTTTTAAAAATATTTGACCACAGAAATCGACAAAAAAAGATTTCTACAAAAAAATGTTTCATGGATTTGTTTTTTTGTAAAATGCATACTTTTCAAACTATTCGCGATCAAATGTCGTGCTGCTTCTGTCGATAAAATAACGTTTTTAATCGGTTTTGCAAATAACTGATAAGTATGCATTTTTTTATCAAAAAAAAAAAACTGTGTGGGTAAAAAGTTGTAGTTAAACGAATTAACTGTTTTTTTTGTATTTTCAGACCAATACAACCAAGTTGTGGTTTCATTAATGTTGCTGTTATTCATCAAACACAAAATTTTAGAGTATCAAAGGCAAAATAACGCAAAATCTACGTATTTTCGAAGAAAAACTAATAATAACTTTTTTAAAGCACTTGAAAAGATTTTTTGAAAACAGTATGTTATGTGTGTTGGTTATTAAAATAACTAATAACTAACCACAACTAATCACACCAAATCACAAAAACTAAAAATTTTTTAGGGTGCAAAAATTCGAAAATAACCCCCATAATAATAATTCCACTAAAAACGAGTCGCGCCTCGATTTTATTCTCTTGATCTATGTATCATAAATGCCTTCTAAAATTTTTTAACCGTTTTAACTGCTTATTTCCTTGAAAATTGTTGCAAGTGAAAACAAATTTCAAAATTTCATTAAAATCATATTCTTTTTTAAAATAACTTTAATAATAATTGTAGCTTTTTGAGTTAAAAATATCTTATTTTTTTAATTCACTGCATGGCGGGAAATTAGGTGAGATATAAACGTGTCGTATGTGTATAGACGAGCATCAACCTTGTTTCAGCCCTTAAACTTACCCCCTTAAGCTAGGGTTTTAAACAGCTTCTTCTCTTTAAAATAGGACCTTATAGCTTTGAAAACAAACAAAAACACACACTTTTTTAAGAACTTTATCACTAATACTGAAAGAGTTATGCTTAAAAAAACAATTTTGAGCATTCTAAAAGCAATTTGATGCATTTTTTTAATCCGCGGTTTTGTACTATTTCTGTATTTGTTAGATTGTAAGAGGTGGGTTTTGAGGCAGCTAAAGTACATGAGATTAGATTAGTAATACTTTTTTGAATAGTCACTTTTTTTATTTACAACTCTTGTGTCAATGTGTGTTAATTTTATAAATAAATATATATATATATATATATATATAGTTTTTTTTTAATACAATCATAATAGCTTACCTTTCTCATGATTAAATATATTAAATACCCGGAAAAAATTAACACTTATTTTTTTATTTATATGAGCCACTTATGCGACTGCTTTAATATGAAAGTTTTGTTTTGTAATATGTGTGTTTTCACTCCACCAAAAATGTTACCTTCAGTATACAATAAAGATTTTAAAGAGGAGGGTGAAATTGCCTAATCCCAATTCTATGCAAAACACTGTGATATATACATTTTTTAGGGTAAATTACTATTTTTTTTAATCATAATGAGGGTTAATTATTCTGGCAATAATGTTTTAAAGAACAAAATACCATCTTTCAACTATTTGAGTCAAATTTAATTAACTTTAAGCTTTATAAAGGTTTATATAATAAAGGGTTGTTTTTAACCCCTATAATAAAGAGCATCGGCATAAATATATAAGTTTTAAAAAGGAGCAAAATCTGATTTCTTTAGCACCGTCAGGTTTTTAATTTTTGGCTTCGTTTTAATCAAGAGGACTTTCTAATTGGCTTCATCGAAAGAAAATTTAGTTTTCTGCCGCCAGTGTTTTGCAATTTTAATAAATCTTACGTTTCAGCAAAATCACTATGGAAGCCAATATCACTTCCATATTGTGACGCGGGATATCTTATGCCCGTCTTGATAAAAACTGCCAGTAAGAATTGCTTATATATATTTTTTTGTGGCAAAATTGCTTATGATAAATAATAACTTTTTCCCAATCGTTAAATCACTTTATAACATACTTACAAGCAATAGTCGCCAAATACCGGGACCACAGAGACCCGGCAAGAACCTTGTCACTTCGATGAAAATGTCATTTTATGATGTTTTTTGACTCCAAGTTAATAGGATGACACAAACACTACTGTTCTTTCGTCATAATGATCAAAACGTTTTGCTAAATTAATATATGTACCACAAGACAATAATTACAAAAACATACGCAAAAACACTGTGTCGTATTCGCGAAGTGAATCAGTTAAACATATTGGCAGAAATTTAAGAAGACAAGCTTCTTATAGACCGGTTGCCAAAACAAGAAGTTTTGTATCGAGAGCTGGTGTTCGATTTTTGAGAATGATCTGATAATGGGCAAAATTCTTCTGAAAAAGGTCCGTCAGGGATTACCTGGCTTTTAGCTTTCAGTCCTAAAAATTTTAAGAATTACGTTTCAAAGATTCGAGCATTTAAAAGATGTAATTTCAACAGTAAACTTTCCGATAAAAATAAATATGTTACCTGGTTTTAACCGTAGAAAATTATTTTTAAAACTCTTGTTATGGTCTGCTTCCTCAGCCTCTACGAGGACGCATTGATAAATTTATTTTGTTAGGACAAAACATGTTTTTCCTCAAACGCAAGAAAAGTAAAATATTAACATTATTACCTAAATAACGCCCCAAAGAATGTTTATTATATACTACAAATGTTTTAATCGTTGGGAGTTATTTATATTAGACAATTTTTTCATTGAAAATACAGAAACGCGACGAATTTCCCGTGGTTTTCTTGCAAAGAATGACTTAAGAGATTTTTAATCGGGACAGTTTACACCAATACTAAACTACACAATATAGATAAATTAAATAGATCAAAGTTAAATACAAAAAAATCGTCATTAAAGAACTAAAGCAATTCAAAATATATTGTAGATGTTAAATAATTAAATAAATAAATACCATTAATTACCAATCTGACTTTAAAATTAAAGTACTGGATATTGTCAAATTATATTCACGTATTATTTTTTATTAGCGCATTCTCAGTTTAATTCACTTTTTACAACCAGCCTTTTTTGAGTTTTCGGCCACCGTCGGAAAATGTTCCTCTCCTCCTCCTCTGTGTTAATGATAAAGTAAACTGTGCGTGCTAAAGAGACAAACGCATACGGAGTTCCATGTATTTTACACGAAATGTTTCAGCCATTTTCCATCATACCTTCGGTTTCGTTGACATAAAGGTTGCTTTGAATATGTAAAATATAAATTATAAAAACGAAAGAGATATCTGAAAATCGCCTTTTTGACTGACGGGACTGTTTGGGACTCATCAAAGTTGGGGGATACTTTGAAAAAAACGTTGAAATTTTTTAAAAGTGTGGTTTTAGGACACCAGTAAAGAAAAACTCTGAAAACTGACCATACCTTTTTTACTGCAGATGCTTTAGAATTTTGCAGTTGATTGAACCTGAGTTTGAGGTCATATTTCTTAAATTTTAAAAAATTCAGCATTTTTATTTAAAAAAATTATTTTATTTACCTATTAGCCCCCAAACGGGGCGGTTATGGAACATTACAATGATCTAGGTTTTCCCAATCTAAAGTTTCCTACAGAGCAAGGTATAGTACTGAAAAAAAACAGGCAATTTTTCTCTTTCATTTTTTCATTCAGAAAATTTTCCCCAACAGTGAAAAGAAGATATCTCAAAACACTAATACCAGTTCATCGGATGTACCAAGGGATGAGCTAGAGACGGGGGATCATCCATGGATACTTGACTAGAACCGCCCTTGAGTGACCAAAACCAGCGAGGGCAAACCAGGGAATGATCCGAAACAAACACGAGATTACTGAGGGAACTCGGGAGAATAAACAGGGGAAAGGCTTCAAAGGGGCCCATGCAAAAGAACGAAGGAAGAACTATCAGACAAAGTAGCAAAAGGTTGGGCCTAACAGTAGCATTGCAAACAGGGCACGATAATCCAAGAGACCACCTACAAAGATAGGGTCGTCCAATGGAAACCCGGGAAATGGGCCTAATTTGTAAGCAATTTTTTGACTTTTCTTATTTCTTGAAACAGTTTCAAACTTAAGTTACTCTGATAGCAACAAGGACAGGGTGTTCCTTGTTTAAACTTTCCTTTCCTTATTTTTACAGAATCCCCCTTCAGGAATATATTAACCAACTAGTCCCGGGGTTAAACACACTTGAAAAGGAACAAGACTAAGGGGAGGATTGGTATAAAAAGAAAAATAAATTAAAAAAAGCCAAGAGGCTGCGCTGCCCAGTAGTAAATCAAGACGGCCCCAGGAAAGAAGAAGTAAAAGAAGTTTCTATCCAAAAATTTTGCCTCTAATGTACCCCCCCGAGATCTTAATTAGACCAAGTTTTTCCACAACTTGTTTTACTCTTTTTTTCTTGAAGTTTTTTTTTTGATCACTTTGAGTCTGATAATAAATGTTGTTTTTCATCAATACAGAGTTATTTTATTCATACAAATTGACCAGTTAAAAACCTTTTTTTTCCCAAATTAAAAAAAGAAAGAAGAGATTTTTATTCTTTTGTTAAGTTTATGAATGAAAAATTGGGGGGAGGATTTTATGCATTTTTCCAAATAAATATAATCTAACCTTTAACTGAATATAAAATACTAAACTTGTTCATCATAACATCTTTAAATGTGCCTGGTTTGGGGTTTTGAAAAAAAAAGGGGAGCATTTTTTTTGTTTAGTAATAAAACCCGATTTACATTGTTGGGGCATGGGAAACCCCGAGAACTTAGGTTAATCAATAAACTTAAACTATCCCATATATACAATATTACGCCCTATTTAGGGGATTCCAAGCAAAATGTGCAGTTTTCAGTTTTCCCCTACTTTGCCCCCCAAACCCATACCACCAATTCAATTTACTGTCAAAAGTATCTCGAATTTAATGAATGAAACGAAAAAACCTGAAGGATGGTGGGAGCCGCCAACCTCGTGTAATATACAGCGCCCATCCGCGCCTTTAAAAAAGAATAAAATGGGGGGTATTTTAAACTTTAAATTATGTAATACACAACATATTTTTTTTGTATTTTATTGGGCAAAGATAAATCTAATGTCATTGAGGTTTCCATTCAAACTTCAAAAAGCCAAACTTTAGCATTTGTTTAAGAAAATGCCGAAATTTTGACCATAATAATAAATGTCCAAAAAAATATTACTCCCCAAGTTATTTTGGGCATTTGTTTATGTCCACCGTTGACAAAAATACGTGGAATTTGCTTGGAAACAGAAAGAGCAAAAAGTAAAAAATGGCAAAGAATAAGCCTCTATTAGGTTATTTACGCACCGTGAAACCAGATTAGTGTGAGTTGACCCAAAAACGAACAGGGTTTTAAACCCTTTGTTTAGGTTAGGGTTTAATTAGTAAAATTGAGATACCGACGTCATCCGATATAAATATTGTTATTTTTTTTTTGAAAAAATCACCGACAAGAACGGCGAAGGGCGGGGGATATTAAATAAAAATCCGTCGGGTAAGGTAAGTCCGTGGGGTACCGAGCAAAAACGTATGCCGTTTACCTTTCATCGGCCGGTTTTTTAATTTATTTTAAACGTTTTTGCGTATTTTATGTCCAATACCATGGCCTTTAAAACAATTGTTGTTTTTAAAGACTAGAAAAGAGTTTTAAGATATTTGCCTTACTGGTCAAATTAACAGAATATGGAAAATTCTTTCTATAAAAATTTTTATAAAGAAAATCTAGCTTATTTTCTACACTAATCGTACTATTAAGTTTTCATTTAATGATCGTTTTTATGTGAGAATACGAAGATTATTTTTAGTTCAGTTTTGATAAACTTATTAATTATATAGCAAATCCCCGATTTTTGGATGATGGTTTTACAACTGGTATGGCCAATATAATCCCGGATGTTATGAAATAAACATCTTCACAAACAAATTGTTATAAATTCAAGGAAAAACTAGGTCAAATTTTTGTTTCAATAAATTTTTTTTGGATTTTTCTATCAAAAATTTTTTAAAAAAATGCTTGCAGTTTAAATAACTAACAGATTTTTAGATATTGGGAAACATATTGTAAGTTTTCCGTCAATACAAATATTTTAGTTTTTGAAAGTTTTTTAATCCAAAATTGTTTTTTTTTTAAATCATAAATTTGACTTATCCGTTTTTAAATTTTGTACCCTTCATTTGATACTCAATATAGTGTTATTAAAATTTTTCAGTCCCAAGAAAAATAAACTATTTAAGGCAGTGCAGTAGAATTTCAATGGGAGGGGAAAAAGCAAAGCAAAAATAAAAAAATCGACTTAAAAAAACTAAAATTATAAATTATATTTTATATGCAACATACCCCAAAATTTAAAACAATATAAAAAAAAATTAAAAAAACAAAAAAAAATTAGAGCCACTTGTTGTACAAATACTTACCAAATGTATAAGAAAAGAAAATAAAAATTGTTAAGAAAAAAACGTCTTCTAATTTTTATCGGAATTTGTTACTTTTTTGATTAGGTTTTATATTAGTGGTTTTTCTACCTAACCTTAAAAAATTGTAGGTCCCATTTGTTTTTGTTGGGTAATTTAATATATATATATATATATATATATATATTATATATATATATATAAAAAAAAAATATATATATATATATATATATAAATATAAAATATTATATATATATATATATATATATTATATATATATATATATAGACAGGAAAGATTATCCGTAAGAGTTGATTTGCCTAGGTAAAGAAAAAATTCTTACTGGTTTAAATGAGTGGACTTTAAAAGAAAACGGTCTACTAATAAAACAAATATGCAAAAACCTTATAATGAAAATGTTTATAAAAAAATATAGTATTATATAGAGCATTTTTTCAGTTCAGTCGTCCTACTTTTAGTGATTTATCGTATGAAATATAATTGGTGAAAAAGCCGCTTTAACTAACCAAAACTAACCATGACGACCAACGAGGGCTTTAAAATTCAATTATCCCCTGTTATTAACTTATTTTCAGTAGCAACATCTCGAAAGTGGGTCTGAAAAAATTCTCAATTAAATTTTTCTTGTACTTTGGTAAAAAGTTACCTTCCAGGCAGATCAACTCCCCACATCTATTTTCCAAAAAATATACACCGAGTTTTGTATATTTTTTCAGCAAAATTGCCCATCCAACGTGAAATAGGCAAAAAAGTTTTAAATACAATACGGAAAATCTAAATTGTTATAACGTAAATTTTTTTTTAGAAAACCAAATAAATGTTCTTTTTAAAACGTCATTTTATAAATTTATATATATTTGATCGTTAAAAAAGTAATTTAGTGTTAAAGATATATCAAGAATAATTTTTTTTTTCAATTATCTGTTTTTTTAAAAAAAAAACTAAGTTGGAAATTTTAACGTATTAATTCAAACAATCCTCAATTTAACCAAATTGGTTTGTTGACTCCCTTTCAAAATTGTGTTCTAAAATTTAAAACAATTTTTCAAACATCCTGTTAAAGTTACAATTTTTTTGGGTTTTTTTTCGTTTTAAAAAAATCTTTTAATTTTTAGAATTTTTAAAAGGGTAAAAAATTTTTTAAAATTTTACCATTTGTTTGTTAATTTTTTAAGGACAAACTGGATATACACCCTTTTCCTTACCCGGTAAAATAAGTTTCACGCACATCGCCAACACCATTCTTTGCGATAAAAGAAACTCAGATAAAATTGTGAAAAAAATTCTCCGCCAAACTATTTTTAAAAAAAAAAATGGGGCTAAAAAAAAAATCCAAATTTTTGCCTTAAAAAACCCCTCGATGTTCTTTCGACCCAAATTTTAAAATAAATCACTTCGAAACTCAACAACTGGCCCCTTTTTTAAAAAATTTAAAAAAAATATAAATATGTTTTAAAAAATTTTTTAAATTTTGGGGGTTTCCTTTTTAAAAGGGGAATTTTTAAAAATTTAAAAAAAATGTTTTCCCCCCAAATTTTTTTTGCTGGGATAAAATTTATCTTCAACGAAAAAATTTGACCCAAAAAAAAAATGTGAAAAAAAACCCCATCTTCGTCTTTTTTCCCTTTTTTTTTACAACAAAATGAATTTTAAAAACAATTTTAAGGGTTTTTTTTCCAGGGGGAATGAATTTTTTTTCCCCAGGGGCAAAATTTTATTTTTCCCCCCCTAATATATAAATTTTTTTTTGGAATAATGGGGGAAGGAAAAAATTTACATTAAAGAAAAACTTTACTTTTTTTTTAAAAAAAAATAAAATAAACCAATTTTACGTAAAATCCAGAAATTTTATATAAAATTCAAAAAAAAATTTTAAAATATAAAAAAATATTTTTAAAAGGGGAAAGAAAAATTTTTTTAAACCATGTATTTTTTAAAAGGGGAAAACCCCAAAAGAAAACATCTTAAAATATTTTAAAAAAATTAAGTTTTTAAAAATTAATTTAAAATTTGCCCCCCTGGTTTTTGGTTTTAATTTCCTTTCCCAAAAACCAAAACCCCTGTGTTTATCCAAAAAATAAAAAACATGAACGATTATTATCAACCCCCTTCATTTTAAAATAATTTTTTGGGAAAAAAGGGGGGAAAAGGACTTTAAATTTTCTTTTAAAAATTTTTTTTCAAAACCCCTTTTCAGCCTTTTTTTTAACCCTTTAAAACGTCCGACACTGGGGGGGTTTTTGTTAAAAGAAAAGGGAAATTTTATTTTAAAACCTAAAATAAAAATTTTATCTTCACAAGGCGTATATTTTGTCAGTACATTTCGGGGTAATTGTATCTTACCAAAATAACTTTGCAAAAAAAAGAAGCAAGTTCCCCTCCAAAATTCTGGTCCTCCTAATATTAAGAAAAATGGAGCAAGTTTCACTAAAAAACCGTTAGTCAAAAAAAAAAAAAATCTAATTTGAGACTCCCCACTTTAAGAGGCCGGAAAAAAAATTTTCCAAAAATTTAATTGGGTTCAATGAAAAAAAAAAAAAGGGGGAAAAATTTGCTATTTTTCAGGATAGGTAAAATCCGGGGGCCGGGCAAAATTTGATTTTTTTTTCCCATGTCCTAAAACCCCCTTACATACAAATTTTTTAATTTTTTTTTCCTTTTGGGGAAAGCCCCTACCTTTTTTTCAAAAAAATCAGTCAGTAGGAAAGTGGGGGGAAAAAAGAATATCTCGGAGATCACTTAGCATTTTCAAAATTTTAACAGAATTATTATGTGAATTTACATAAAAAAATTTTTTAACTTTATTTTGAGACCAAAAAAAATTTATATGGGGGGAAAAGGTGAAACATTTGTGTAAAATACAAACATTGTGTGGTAGGCCAAATTCTTCCCCCGGACTACCGTGCGCTGAAAGTTTAGAAAAAATTTCCAAACATCAACTGAAACCGAATTTTTTAAGCAAATCCAAGTACTTAAAAAAGATAAACAAAAAGGAGGTATAACCGTTACAATCAAATTAAAGAAAGCACTTAGAATATTGATCACAATCACCTTTAAAGGTATGTTTCCTTCCCCCGGGGGCCGCATGCGACTAACGCACTACGTTAACCCAAAGCACCCTACTCATGTTTTTTAAGTCCCCGGTTTTTCCAACGGCCGTCGTAAAACGTCCGCTGTCAACGACTGGGGTTGATGGGACCGGGGTGCCTGAAGAAGGTGGTGCAGCGTGTCCTGCGACTGATATTTTGTTTTGTTTTTGGTTTTTGGGTTTTTTTTTTAAATTTTAAAAAAATTAAATTTTTTTTTTAAAATCCGGATTTTTTTTTCGTATTTTTTAAAGCATTTAAGATCCCAAATCCAAGATGTTTCGCACTTATTAAAAAAAAAAAAAAGTTTAATGTTATCCTAAGATCCGCCCCAAAAAATATCGTATGACCCCTCTAAAATATGGTTTTCCATGAAAACCAAAAAATTTTTTTTTAAAAAGGGAAATATTTTTTGGGTTTTAATTTTTGCTCCTAAAATACATAATCAAAAAAAAAGACCCGTATAAAAAAAAAGAAGG
>JAHBCN010015357.1:0-21254 GCA_019359885.1 Listronotus oregonensis
ATAAGGGTCTTTTTTTGTTTTTTGTCTTAATTTTGTGTAAGTGGGTACCAGCAATACTTAAAAACGCCTTTTAATATCTGTCCTGTAACTATGGTAATGCTTGTTATGCTGATAAAATATTATTTTTTTGTCAAGTATTTGAGTAATATTATTAAATTACTTATCCATTTATCAACTTTGTAAGATAGAAATCATATTGTACACAATGCTTTAACACCCTGTTACCATGAAATTACCACCTAAAACCATGAGTATTTTAAGTTTTTAAAATCCGCTTTTCTTGGAGATTGTTTAAAAATCATCGATAATGTCAAATCTACTACATGAGTCACCCTGTATATTTATATTTTTATGTTAAAAAATGCGCAATTTAACATTATTATTTACGTGTTCGAGAAAATTATCATTTTTTGGCTTAAGCAAATAATAAATTCCTTCCATACATTATGTACACACTGTATATTTATTGTCAACGCATATACACTAACTAATACGATTCACTGCTTTTATTTACTTTTATCGACGTTCTATTAAATTAGGTTTTGATGGAAACGAATAAAATTTTATATTTGACTTTACTGTGATTACGGCCCAGCACAACAAACAGTGTTATCAGATCTTGGCTTGTTTTAAATGTTTTTTCAACTCATAATCACTCAATTACAACTTTCTAAATAATATTTATTGTTTCAATAAGTTATTGTAAAAAATGTATGTATTAAATTTGTAAAGATTACAAAGAAATAGTTATAAAAAAATTACATGACTTGTGAGAAGTCAGTCAGTATGAAATGCGTGTTTATAAACAGCTTGTCCTTACGCACGAACTTACAAAACTATCGAGGGAGGCGCCACCAGATCTTACGCAGGTTTTCTATACCACCGTTTATAGAGATTTTGTTCGGTAATTAAAATTTAACAGCAACCACCACCATCTTTTAAAAAAAGGTTTTTTGTTGTAATATGTATAGTTACTGGCTTTTTAAATTAATGCTTTACATTTTTTGATGTTGTAAGCATATTACTACCTTTTTAAACCAATGCAATACACCTTTTGTTAGTATAAGCATAGTAGATTAAGTCAATATTATGTTAAGATCTAGCGTATTATATTACTTTATTGGTGAAAGTGAAACAAATAATCAAATTCATTTTGTTGTTATTAAAATAAATTTGTTTTTTTATTAAAAATTATTAAGCAGATGTGGTGCTTTCCAAAAAAGAACCAATAAATAAGGAAAATGTTAACTCTATGTCAAAGTTTTTTTTTCTAATAACAATAAAAAAGTCTGTAACTTTTTAATGTATTTTTAAGATCTGTTAATATTATTTTAGATGCAAAGTAGGATGGTGGGGCAGAAACTGCGAAAAATGCTTTCCGTACCCCGGTTGCGTAAATGGAACTTGCAACAGACCATGGGAATGTAATTGCAAGAAAGGCTGGGGAGGAATGTTATGTAACGAAGGTAAAAATAACAATAACAATCAAACATCTTTGTTCATAAATATTATAAGAATATTTTCATTTGTTCTTTTGCGACTTGAAGTTTCAGTATCATTCCAAGCTTTACTTAATAGAATATTTTACCAAAGCTGGAACTACAGATCTGGATCCCAATAAAGGAATCAAGTCACAGCAGGTAAGTCAGCAGATACACAGAAACAGCATTACATGAACTTGTGAAAAAGGCCGAATATGCTCTCAAATATAAGGAGGTACTAATGTGTGCCTTACTAGATGTAGAAGAGCGTTTGACAAACAACGATCTCAAACGCGTCGAGGCGCAGAGGGATCGACGCAACAAGCTGCAGGTGGATTAGACTGCATGCCTTAAGGGGCAGAGTCAGTAATTATACTTCAATTTATTTGAGAGACAGTTACCTTCATGTGTTAGGCTCGCAGTTGGGGGCGAGGATGCCCGAAGGAGGAGTTCTATCCCCACTGCTGTGGAACCTATGTCATATTGACTTACTAAATGTCCTTCACTGGAAGGGCACCAAACTTGGGATACGCAGACGATCTCGTTATTATGGCCCTAGAAAAATCTAACAACTACGAAGGGGAAGCAATCAAGATTGTGGGAGAGGTAAAATATCTAGGTGTCATCCTAGACTCTAATCTTATCTGGAACCAACATCTTCAGAAAACAAGAAAGAAAGCGGAGAGGACTCTTATGTTAATCAGACGCTCTCATGGAAAAACATGGGGCCTTAAACCAAACGTGGTTTATTGGTTATACACCATGGTTGTAAGACCTATGATAACATACGCATCACTGATATGGTGGACAAAAATGCGACAAAGAACTGCTGTTACAGAACTGGCCACGGTACAGAGACTTGCTTGTTAAGCTATAACAGGAGCAATTAAAACAGCCATGGAATGTCTCTTAGACCTTCCACCACTTAACCTTATAGTGATGGGAGAGGAAAGAATGAGCTACATCCGACTGCAACAAAAACCAACTGGTGTCTACGCTAGTTTGGGACATAACAACATAAAAAGTCAGGTTGGCGGCAACATCCTGGACGAAAGAACAAACCAGATGATTCCCCAGCGGAGCGGGCGTGTACAGTGAAATGAGGAATTCACAATTCTCCTTCCACTAGGAACACACAGCTCTGTATTTCAAACAGAAATATATGCTTTACTGCACTGTGAAGAGAAAATAACAGGAGGGCTTACAAAAATAAGCGGATCTGCATAATAACAGATAGCCAAGCGTCACTAGGGGCACTAGTAAACCCCAAGGTGACATCCAAGCTGACATGGGAATGCCAAAAAGAACTGGAGGTCGTGGGATAACGCAACAGGGTAACTCTCCTGTGGGTACCAGGACATTCGGGAATAGAAGGCAACGAAAAAGCGGATGAGCTAGCGAGACATGGATCATCCACACAATACTTTGGACCAAAACCTGCCCTTGGAGTGACCAAAACCACAACACGAGGGCAAACAAGGGAATGGATCCGAAACAAACACAAGGAATACTGGAAGAACCTCGGTAGAATAAGACATGGAAAGGGCTTCATAAGGGTCCCAGCCAAAAGAACGAAGGAAGAACTACTAAGACAAAGTAGGAAAAGACTTCGCATAACAGTAGGGTTGCTAACAGGGTACGATAACCTAAGAGGACACCTACACAAGAAAGGCTCATACAATGGGGACCTAAGTTGCAGAATGTGCGACGAGGGGGAAGAAACAGCCTACCACATACTGTGTGAATGTGAAGCCTTAAATCACAAAAGACAGGCATTATTTTGGCAACCGAAAATGAGCCCACAGGAATATATCAACCAACCAATCTCGGGGTTATACAGACTTGTAGAAGGAACAAAACTAATGGGAGGATTGGTATAAAAGACAATGGGAGATTAGGCACAAAAAGCCCAAGAGGCTGCGCTGCCTCCGGTAGTAAAAGACGGCTCCCAGGAAGAAGAAGAAGAAGAAGAAGGAATCAAGTCACCAATACAAATCACGATTCCTTTAAAAATTAAATCCAGGAAATCGGTTTCTATGTATCGCATTACGAATCCGGATCACCTTTAGTTTTTTACTTAAGAATGGTTACATAGATACGAATGATACTACATAATCTAGATGATAAATCAAGCGTCAAATAGTTCAGCACGGCGCACAGTGGCATGATACGAGTTAGACTGTTTCAAAAATGCCTACAAAATGCCCAGCTTCACTAAATATATATTTTTTTAAGCTTATAAAATTTATAAAAGATTGTCGGAGCCCTTTTTTGAGAAGATTTCTTTTAAAATTCTGCCCCGATTTAAAAAAGTGGCAACTGAAAATTTTAATCTTTGGTTAAAACCTATTTGTACTTGATATTTTGGCTTGAAAATTGTTACTTAGGGGTTTTTGGAGTCACCAATCATGAATATGATGTCGAAATTTGGAAACCTTTAAATCCAAAATTGCGAAATCCAAAATGGCGGCTATCAAAATGGAAAAATACTTAAAATCCGGAGAATATGGATAAAACAATTTACTTTAGGATTTTCGTGGTCACTTCTCGCGAATCTGAGGTCGAAATTTGAAAAAGTTGAATTCAGAATGTCTAATACAAAATGGCGGATCCCAAATTGTGCATATCAAAATTGAAAAACACTAAAAATTCGGAAAATATGCTATCAATGTTTTCCTATTAACAATATTAGGAAAAAAATAATAGAAGATATATATTAGAGGCCAGTTGGTTATAGCATATTAAAAAATTATACGGAGTGTTCTAAAAAAGTTTTACATAACATTTTTTTGTTCAAAACATTTCATTGCTTATTTACGTATATAAAATAACAAAAATTTGGTTAAGGGTATATATGGTTATCTAGTTTATTTAAATATTTATTACAAATATACGAAATGTATGTAACATTAATATTTTTTAACTTAAACATTCAAAATTTTTTAATAATTTTATTTATAAATTTAAAGAAATAAAACTTTGCTAAATGATATATATTCTAATGTATAAATAATAATATAAATTAAAATTATACGAATAAAAAAAAAAATTATAATACATTTTTAAATGTACAGTAAAATAGTTTAGTAGTAGTTAGTAAATTTTTTGCTAATAAAGATTTTTTTTAATATATAAGTAGATACACCTTATGTAAGAATTGATTACAATATTTAACAATAATATACAAAATGTTAACATATTTTAAGTTTACAAAATTTTATCAATTTAATTTTTTTTAATACATTCTGTATAACGTTCGTGGGTATTTTATT
This sequence comes from Listronotus oregonensis, assembly GCA_019359885.1. Classification (NCBI taxonomy): domain Eukaryota; kingdom Metazoa; phylum Arthropoda; class Insecta; order Coleoptera; family Curculionidae; genus Listronotus; species Listronotus oregonensis. Next base: position 4,754 of record JAHBCN010015357.1, read on the forward strand.
AATCGTTACCAAAATATGCCTATCCCATGATTTTTTTTATTTTTATATATAATAATAAAGTTCTAATAAGGCTTTCTAAATTTTAAGTTTTTTTTTAATAATTACTTTTTGACCACACAGTATAGTAATTGTGAGGTTTTCTAATAACTATACGTAAATATATATTATTCCATAAATATCTTTTTACCAATTGCAATAATAACGTCCATAATATATCTTATATTTAAATTTGTTTCAATAAATATAATTTTTTTGGTAACACTGAATAATTTTTTAATATGCTATAATCAACTGCCCTCTTTTTTATTCTAAGTATTGTAAATAGAAAAACATTTATAACATATTCAACCTATTTTTGAGGTTTTTCAATTTTGATACGCGCCATTTTAGATCCGCCATCTTAAATTCGCCATCTTGGATTTTTAATTTTTTAAAGTTTGACATTAGATTCGTGATAAGTGACCACGAAAACCTTTGAGTTAAATGTTTCATGATACCCGCCATTAGGGATCCGCCATCTTGGTTTAGAGTTTTCAAATTTTGACCTCACATTCATGATTGGTGACCCCGAAAACCCCCGAAATACAATATTCAGGCCAAAATATCGAGTTAAAATATATTTTACCCAAAGACTAAAAATTATGGTTACTACTTTTTCAAATTGGGACAGACTTAAAAAAAATAATAAAAAAGGTTTTCAAATAATCTTTCCAAATTATGGTTACTACTTTTTCAAATTGGGACAGACTTAAAAAAAATAATAATAAAAAAAGGTTTTCAATAATCTTTCCAAATTTCGTAAGCTTTTGATTAAAAAAATGAAATTCCGTGAAGCTAAGCGTTCTGTATCCATTTTGGAAACAGTCTATCTCATATCATGTCGCTGTGCACGTGCCATAGAAGACAATGGCAATATGCGCTCGGTATAGATTATAGAATATACTTAAGGATATGTACACTCACACCGACTTATAACTTAATTTCCTTAGTTTAGGGTTTATCCAAAGCTAAATTATTTAAACTATGAATTTAGTAAACTTGGTTTATATATTACCGTGGGGGATCAACTTCAAACTTGAGAATACATCATTAATACATTATCCACGGGTAGGATAATAATTGTTAATCTAATACTGCCTCATTTATTAAATTTTTAGCTATTTTAAAACAAAAACAGTGTTTATTACATACTTAAAATTTAAACTATATAGGGTGTCCCAGAATATGTGGCAATGTCTCGGATAGAAAACCCAAAAATATTATGACAAGTTCCCATAAACTTTTTTTCTACGACCTTCCCCCCCTGTTTTTAAATACCTTTTAAAATACTAGACATAATATAATGTTTTTTTTTAATGAAGGCTACTAGATAAGTCTTCTTAAAATGAACCCATTAAATCATATTTGGCTCATTTAGTTTGCCAGGGACGGACTTGCTCTGACACAATGATAGCAATTTCTTAACACCCGGTATGATAAAGGCTTAACAATATTATTTTTGAATAGCTTTAACCTTAAACTAAAAAAAAGGAACTTTTGATTGACATCGATAAAATCAACTACTTACGAGAAATAAAATTTATTTTATAATTGTACCGAATCTATTTATATAATTATATTTTATAATATTTTAAAAGTAATAGCTCATATTAACTAGTTAAAATAAATATATTTACTTTTTCTTTTGTAGAACTAAAATATTGTGAAGAAAATCCCGATACCTGCAAAAACGGAGCAAAATGCATTTCCCTAACCAGTGACGACGGCTTGTTCAAATGTCTCTGCAGAGAAGGCACTTATGGAAAACATTGTGAGATGTCAGAATACCCCATTATGAGCATCAAACCTGATAATTTAACTGAAAGGCCCAAGATTCCTACGAAAAAGCCTACGAAGCAGCCTACAAACCCTGGAAAACCTCAAAAACCCGAAAATACCACTTTCGTTTATGCTGAGAGTCTCCTATAGAAAAAGTTGATGACAAAAAGAAAAGAAAAAACAAAATGACCACATTGGTTGACTCTCGACAATGAAACGTAAAAAAGTTGTCAAAGAGTTTTAATAAACAAAAATTACAATATTTATTTGTTCAGTTCAGAGTTTAAAGTCTAAATTCCAAGATTAACGTCTTAATTTAAAGATTATAGTCTAAATTTAGAGTTAAATAAATCAATTAGGGTAAAAATTAAAGCAATCTAAATTTAAACTTAAATCTCCTTTAAGTCTAAAGCCTAAATTCAAAATGCCGTAATTTTGTCCCTAATTTATTTATTCAACTCTGAATTTAGACTTTAATCACTGAATTTAGACTTTAACCTCTAAATTTAAAAATTAAAGTTTAGGGATTAAAAACTAAATTCAAAAAATATTGTCTAAATTAAGAGTTAAACAAATCAAATAGGGTAAAAATTACAGCATTCTAAATTCACACGGTCATTGCTAAATTTAAACTTTAACCTTAAAATTCCAAGTTTAAAGAGGGAATTAGAGATTAAAGTCTAAATTGAATGCCGTATTTTTTCCCTAATTCATTCATTCAACTCCGAATTTAGACTTAAAACTCTGAATTGCGACAAAAATTCTACGCGTTTTTAAATTTTATACTAGCAAAAACGCCTGAAACCTAAATATTCATATAATTACAGAAAGGTAGATTAACCTTTTATTGAACAGAAATTAATTATAATTTACTGTTTTAGGTTGTTTAGTATAGTGGTATTTATTTAATTTATTTATTTGTTATTAGGTTATTTATTTACTTAAATTAAAAATAAATATTAGCAAAACTAGCTTATATAAAAGATATTTTAGCAATTATTGGTTTTATTTTGACCCATTTAACAAACTAATTATTATATGATTTACCCCAATTAACTCGTAATTAAATTTGTTTAGAACTTATTGTTTTGACGCACATTTTAAGTTGTTCGGTTTGGTAAGTTTTGTAAATATTTTGCGACATTTGATTTTGAAATTTTTTCCTAACTTGTAAAATATAGCATACATGATCGAAAAAAAAATCAGAAAAAAAAGATTTTTGTCTTATTTTTGGCCAAATAATTCGGAATCTCCCATTAAGCTATAGTATATGTTTTTTGAATAACACTGTGTATCCGTGGTAGAAAACGCAAACTGTATATAAAACTGCACGAGCTAATTAATTTATAATCCCGAATAAATTTCATTGAATCGTTTTAATCTAAATATTGACCAAACAAATATGGAAGTTGTTGTATCAAAATAATTTAATAATCGAACAGTTGTTTGGCAAACATTTATCTTTTAAAATTGAAATTACTCATTTCAACACAAAACAAACAGTTTCTGGAAAAAAATTGTATACAGGGTATGTCAGACAAATACCCTATACACGCACGAATTATACAGGGTCTTCGGAAACAACATCAGGAAACCTAAGGTAGTTATTCTACAATGAAAAAAAAATGCTAGTAAGTTATGTGAGAAAATGTCAAAATCTTCACCATAACCAAGCTACAGGGATGGCAAATATCATTTTTTGTTTAATTTTTTTGGCATATTTATTTTATTCTTTAACCGATTAAGTTAGTATTTGGTATAAGCAACAAGTTTGGTTGACTTTACAATGCTAAGAACAAATTGGATACTTTTTATTTCGCTAGAGGGCGCTTTACCTGAAATATAACATTAATTTCCTTTATAACTTTTTTATTTCAACAAATATCTTTAAACAGAGTATAACATGTTAAAGGTAATTATAAACTTAAAAAATAATGTTCTTCTGATTAATGTCGAAAATCTTGACCGTTTAGTCAAAAAATCGACTTCAAAGTTTTTACCAAAAATTATTATATCGATATTTTTGGGTTTTTCTTATATTTTAACCACTTTACATTTTTAAAAAATCTGAGCCAAATTCAAAAGGCTTTCTCATGTCACTAGAAAAATTCCCGTAAAATTTATTTGTAAATTTAAAATTCGCAGGAAGTTGCAGGGATGGCTCGTTGGATCAAGCGTTTTACTTATTATTTTTTTGCTTAAACGATACCGATCTATATTAAATATAAAGTAAAATAAAATATTAATTGTCTTGTTTTGAAACACAGTATCTGCATAATTTTTAACCTTTTTTTTTGATTGATTATTACTATTTTTATTACTTTTTGGACTAACTCTGATGTTTTTCTGCTTCAAAATATTTTTAACGAAGTATCTTGTATTTACAAATAAATTTTATTAATTCAGGCTACAATTTTTTTTTATATTGAAAATAAAAAAAAAATCTGAGAATTGTCAGTATCTGTGTTTTAAAATTGTGAAGGTAAATAATGTTTTTTAAAGATGTTTTATTTTATACGAATGTACACTAATGCACACACACACTTTTTTTTAAATGAATAAAATCACTCATTTATAGCAGAAAATTTATTACATATAAATTGGTTAAATACATTAAGAATATTTTTTAAATGGTTATAAATTTAGGGGTAACTATATTCTGAGGTTATGATGACATATGATAGAAGAATAGAGACATGTAGTCTCACGCCCCATATGTTAAACGTGCACTTGGACACTAGTGTGTCTCCAGAACTGTGAAATTTGCAGATGGTAATTTAAAAACTATTTTGTTGATAAAATTGCAACGTGGATCATAATTATAAAAATAATTCCAATAATGAAAAAAAGTTTTATTATTTATCATTATATAATGATGATTTCAAAACAACACAAATGCATTTTTAAAGCAACTTTGCCGCCCAGAAAATTTGCCGCCCTGGGCATTAGCCCCGAGTGCCCTTAGTGTAATCCATCCGCTACTGTCTACATTTATAAAATAAAATAATTTACTTTTTGTTTACAAATTTTTCGCTCTGTTTTTTAAAAATCAAGAAGTTTAGGACATATATTTATAGGATTTTTTTTTCGTACTTTCATCCAGGAAATCCGACTATAAAATCATACAGCCATCTGCTTTGTTACACTCGATTTATAATAAGATAAGCCTTTAAAATTTGGCTGCAATATATTACTGCGAGATCCATTGCACAAGTTTGCGTTTTCAAATTTTGTCGGTTTTTGAAATATTTTTGTATTTCTGACTTATATTTCTTTACAAGTCAACTTATACTATACTAAGATTTAAGCCTTTACATTATAAATGACAAGATCTTTTAACAACAAGGTTTTACTGAAGATATGTATTAGATTATACACATTTTTGTGATTTTAATCATTTCTATTGTGCACTTAATTTATTATTTTTGCTTCTACAAATGTCTTGTCCGCTGACTAGCAGAAAATCTATTTAGATAGTTTGTAATCAAGATTTAATTCAGATAACATTTAACCGTCTGTATAAAATCGGCCACAAAAATGAACAAAATCGAGTATTATATGGTTAAGATTTCAAAGCCGGTTGACACTGTTAATAAATTAACACATTCGCTAATAGGTATATCCTTTCACAAAAACCGACTGAAAATTACGTTTCAAATTGGTGTCATTACCAGAAATTGCTTTATTGTTCTTGAATATTAATTTGTTGCACTACCTATGCAACCACAGAGAACATTGACGTTCATTTATATTACAGGGTTGTCAGATCTATTCTTTCAAAAAAGTTTTGCTTTATCCAAAATTTCGTCAATAAAACTACTTTATCGTATATAGGTAGAGAAAAAATATTTAGATTTTATTAACAAAAAATTAACTTATTAAAATAAATTATATATTCAGAAAAACCTAAGTTATTGTCATTGTGTATGTATACCAAGCGATTAAAAGTTATCCATTAGTACTTAAGAAGTTGTAATGTGTCTTTTAAACTGTCATAATAATCCCTTTGCTTGCTTTCTACAAAAATAAAACTAGTTGAGCATTTATTCATATATTTTTTATTAAGTAATTACGCAGCAACAATAACATCATAGTAATGAAGATAAAAATATTATAGTCTGTCCCAAAGGATATTGTTATGGCTTTTGACGGACCATACCCCAATAAACCTTTAACGATTTTATTACCTATTGTTATTGGGTAAACCCATTTGTTCATAACGGCAGGGGTGGGCCAGGTATTTCTTGAGTATTAACCATCAGGCATATAAATATTTTGGCTAATATTTTAGTGGCAGTGTTGATTAACCGTTTGTTTACGAGAATATAACTATGTCGCGTCGAAATCATTTGCCATTAGATGCAAAACAGGTTGTAAAAAATGTGTATAAAACTTTAATCAGTAGAGGTCTAATTAAACAAGAAGCTTTAAAAGAAACCTGTCTACTTAACAAAAACTCCAATATCATCGATAAGGAATATTATTATTAGTGAAGAAGTGAACAAAAGAAAAAAATGCAGAGATTTTCAATTTCACCGTATAGACAATAGTGATCAGGACCTAATATGAAAAAAAATATATTGTCTTTATGAAAGCGGAGTTATTCCCACCTTGGATAAACTGAAAAGACAAGTAGTAATGGAATCGCACAGATTACGCACTTGGAGATTTAATTTCCTTCAACAAATTAAAAGATATAGGTTAGAAAACAGATTCATAATTTACCTTGATGAAACATGGTTTGATACACACGACACAGTATCCAAAGGATGGGTTGATTCCAGTCAAAACTGTCAGACGAAAGCACCTTCAAATAAGAGAAAAGGCATTACCATATTACACGCTGGTTCAGAAGACGGATTTGTCCCAAACTGCTTGCTGTTGTCTGCAAAGAATATTAAGGATTCTAGCTTGGATTATCATGAGGATACAAGTGCAGAACTTTTTGAAAACTGGTTTAAAAATTATCTTTTAAAAAATATTCCAAACAACAGTGTTATTGTCATAGATAAGGCAAGCTACCACAGCCGTCTGCTACATAAAGCACCAGCTTTATCAAGTTCAAAAACTGAAATTCAGGAATATTTGTTAGAAAATAATATTTATTTTGAATTTAGTTACAAAAAAACGCAACTTTTAAAAGTCCTAAATTCATATGCAATTAAAAAACAATATGTATGTGATAATTTGGCTGAACAGGCTGGGCATACTGTCTTACGGCTTCCTCCGTATCACTGTATGTTTAACCCCATAGAGCATTTGTGGAACCAAGTAAAATCAAAGATCAGAGCAGAAAATGTTACACCTACTTTAAGTCCCAATGTTATAAATTTAATAAAAATGTAATTACTAACATACCAGTTGAGAGCTGGAAAAATTCACTACAGCACGTTATAAAATTGAGGACTTTTACATTTCTACCCAAAAACAACATAAATCCTATTGTAATTAATCTAAATGATGACTCTGATAGTGAAACAGAATTAGATTTAGATATTTAGAAAAAAAACCTAATTATGTATAGATAATGCAGTTATAAATTTTTTTAAAACTTTGCATATATTTAATTTCTTAATGTAATTTAAGATTATACTTACCCAAATAAAAAATAAATTAAAATCCTTTATATTATTAAAATCCTTCCTAATGTTCTGTCCTTAATACCTACCGATGGGAGTTTTATTGCTGTCGGCGGTAAAATTTCATAAATGAAGGCAAGAGCTAACACTTCCAATAAGCCCCTTTTGTCCTCCTCCCCATTTCTTTTATATTTTTTTCCTAAAATTGCGGGTTTTTACACCCTTGTCTTATGCAACGTTTAAGATTATTCCCATTTTGTGGTCTAGTTTTATACACCCTCTCTGTAAGCAGACCCAACAAGAACCCACAAAAAGTAATCAAGTGGGGTAAGATCTGGGGACCTCGGGGGCCAATCACAAAAATGTAGGTTTGTCAGTTGCTTACCTGCAGAGGAAAATTTCAGAAAGTTCTATGTAGTTAAAATATGAAATTATGCCAAAGTTTCATTGGTAAATCATCGAGGATTTCTTTAAATTAATTCTTTAAATAATCGAGGAAAGATTCGCATCTTATGTTATCATCAAAAATACTGGTCTCGATATTGTGTCTCCCACTATTCCACACTATTTATTGACCTTCTTAGAATATTGGTACGACAGTTGATAACACCGGCACGCAAAAAAATGTTTGTCTTTTGACCTGATCCACCTACGGACATGTATTTCGACCCGCTGAATCCGAATTTAAAGTCCGTTTGGCCCGGTCACTCTTGTTTTTATATTTTATGTTTCCAGACTGTAAAAACTTGTTATTTTAGCCAAATATATTTAGAAATTAACTAACGTGATTTGACTTTAATCTGTTGAAAGCATTTATCTTATTTGGTGGTAGGCTTATGTCTTCATTTTTCCACAAAAAAGCCATAAATATTATGGAAAAAACCACAAGAAGGATTGAAGAAAGAAGATGGGAAACTGGCCTTTTGTGGAAAAATGAAGACAAAAGCTTACAACCAAGTAAGATAAATGCTTTAAACAGATTAAAGTCAAATCACGTTATTTAATTTCAAATTGGCTAAAATAACAAGTTTCTACAGTCGGGAAACATAAAATATAAAAACAATAACAAAAATGGTCCATTCGAGTATCAATGAAATCGGCGACAAAAGTGGTCCATACGAGACCCAAAGAAATTGGCGACAAGAACCAAGATGTCCAATTCAATGAGGAGGAGCAAAAGATTAAACAAGTACGGAGTCCAACAGCAAATTACAGTCCACAACGATAGAAGAGATAGTATGGAAAATATTGGAGATATGTCAATGTCATTGGAGGTGATAAAGAAAAACCAAAAAAAATTATAATTCTTTTAACACTGTGACTGCATTTTTTTGCATTTTTTTACATTTTACTCAAATCTGGAAGGTGACCGGTCCAAACGGACTTTAAATTCGAATTCAGCGGGTCGAAATACATGTCCGAAGGGGACTACGGTCCAGTGGCGATTTTTAGTAGTCACTACTGAGAACTTACAGGGCCATTTGTTGTAAAAGCACCTTTATCAGAGAATAATATTAAAAAAAATAATTTCGGCGATCTTCCATAAATCCTAATATCCATGCTAAAAAATCAAATCCCAAATCATTATCTCCTGGCAACAAAGTATATGTAAAGGCTTTAAAGTTATGTTTTTTTTAAACAAACCTAAAAAAGAAAATATTTAGATTTAGGTCTCTTGATAGTTGTCCTAAACTTGTACTAGGATTTTGGTGACTTATAACAAAACATTTAATTCATCGTCTTCATTGTAAACACAAATTCTTCTATAGCAATGGGTAATTATTACACACAATTAAAACATTCTCGACTTTTTCTTCATTCGTTAGATGCATGTTTAAAAAAAATACTTTAAAAATTTTAATTGCATGTCAAAAATTTAGTCAATATCTCAATGAAACAATTTTAACGTTATTTGTCAACGTTGATAGAAAACCATTTAATTCTGTTATTGAAATTATTTAACAAAATTATTGTTGCAAAATATTGGCACGTATTAATATTACAGTTAATGTAATAAAATATTTTTTGCATAGTAATGAATAACTTTTGATCTGTATACAAGGCTTGGTAATAAATATTCCCCAAATTACCGAAAATTTATTATTTATATATATATATATATATATATATATATATATATATATATATATATTATATATATATATATATATATATATATATATATATATATATATATATATATATATATATATATATATATATATATATATATATATATATATATATATATATATATATATATATATATATATATATATATATATATATATATATATATATATATATATATATATGAGAAAAGAAAGTGGATTTTTTTTCCTATTTGATAAACCTATAGATAAAATAATTTTAAATTAAAAAAAATGTGTCAAAAAAAGTAAAAACTGATTTTATACATTAAGATGAAGATTTAAGAATACAATTTAAAAATGGCTTTAGACTCGCTTAAAATAATAATTATTAATAATGAGTATGTAAAATAAATAGAACTTTAGATAACTATTTTAATAATTTAAACTGGTATTCAAGTAGTTTCGAATACTGTGCTTTTGCCAATTAAAATTCCTTTGAGAGTCTCGCTAAAAGATTAAGTACTTTTTTTGCACAACGTGACACTAGACTTAGCAAAAACTCAATCAATTGTCTGTTTTACCTATATGAACTGCCTAATAGAAAATACAATGGACTTCTGTGTTTAGGATAAATAAAGATTTTAATGAGTAAAAGTATTTACACCTGTTTGCGATACCGGGTGTCCGAAAAATAAGTGTAAATTTTATTACAGCCGTCTGACGTAAAAATGAATCAATAAAAGTAAATTTATTTTTTTGGCGATCGTTTATTTATGAGAATTGTTACCGTATATAAAATCATGCATTAATAGCCTCAATAATGCATGATTATCTATTAATCAACGTTTATAGTATTAATTTATTAAATATACAGAAAACAATACCTCAAACTATTTCAATAAACCTAATAATATTTTAGACATTCTAAACTTATTTAAAACTAATAGCGAAAACTATTGGTAAAACCATTGCGCACTGAATGTATTTTTTTCCTTTATTTTGCGGCTTTGATCACAAATCTAAAAGAATTTTTAGTCGAAAACGTTTTGTTTTTGGGATAAACATCATTAAACTTGAAAATTAAACATACCTTATATATATTATTCTTTTTCTTTTTGCACAAAATTCTTGATTTTTACACTAATTTACACTAATAAATACTTTACTTACCTACACGACAAGAAACGAGTAAGTTTTTCTTCTTGTGACGTCAAATTCTAAAGTTGTGAAACCCGAAAGTCGTTCGGCTAAGTGGGAAATTTGAATTTAACACCTTTTGTTTGCGTGCATTATGACATATTGAGGGTTGCCTAACACTGAAATATATTCCAAAAAATAATTTAAAAATCATATTTTTTTTATTAAATAATAAAACAAACACCAAAAAAATATAATTAACTCGAAAAATAATTGGCGATTGATGATCTCAACTCTTAAATGGCCTTGACATTATTCGCCCTTACCTAATACCCTTGTTGGTTAAATTATAAAAAAAATATTTAACATTTTAAATTATTTTTTGAGGACACTTGAGAATGTCGTATTTTAGTAGTATAGTATTCAGCTATAGAGTGATATCTTTTAGGATTTACTATATCATCAATGCTATGATGTCAACACTTTATCATAAAGTTTTGTACACCTGTCTTTCGGACACCCTGTGTAAAAATATGTATCCTGCATATTGTGTATCCAGTATAGTCGACTAAAATAAGCCAAAGCTTTTATTTTGAACTTTCATACATATATAAACTACTGGTACAATTTCACCTTCATACATAAAATAATGGGATTTATCCTAAACAAGAAATAGCGAAAATCGAAAGCAAATGTAAATAATTATCTCTCTCTAATGACAATGTCTTTATTTAAGAATGAGGAAAAACCTTATTTAGAATAAGTGCACCAAGGCAGCCGATGGCAATTTTATACAGAGTGAGTACATGAAAGTTAAAACGCAGGGTTCTCTATAAGAGACTACTCATTTTAAAAGCTCAATAAAAGGAAGTTGTCTCGAAAGTTGCCTGAACTTCGATTTTGACCAAATTTGGTATACGAAAAACATTGTCTTTAAAAGGTGTTTATCAAATATTGTGTGTTAATTTAGAGTAAAAATCATAAATCGTATGCAAAAAGATGAGAGGATATAATGAAAATGATGTTAGTTGCTTGGGGTTATATAACTTAAATTAAAGGCATTGTAAAAATACATAGTTTATGTCCTATAAACTTTCGTGTATCTTTTATAGTTTTTGAGATATTGACGTTTTAAATTAAAAAAAAAAGTTGTTAATATCTGAAATTACGCCTTTTCTTGATTTTTTGCTGTTTAACCCGCAACTACTTTTTTATTTTTGTGAACCGGTGCAATTATTAGTTTTTAATAGAAATCCTTAAACATCAAGGAAATTTGAATTATAATTAGATTAACGTAACATTCACTTGTCCCAAAAATCTGTCGCACCCAATTATATAACAAATGCATCTAGAGTAATAAAATATTGTTGTAATCATAGGTAATTTTATATTCTTGACAATAAAGGTCATTGACACGCCTTTTTTCTCTCAGTTTACACCCGAACAATAAACTATCAAAAAGATAATACCTGATTTTTTAACTGCTAATATACAGGTTGTGAAAAAAATACGTATAAAATATCCCGGAAGTAAAATATTCCTCTAGTCAAATCTTCAGGAAAGGGGTGCTCCTGGGTGTTTAGAAGCATAAGAATAATAAAAAAATCTTAACCCACCAGGTGATATTTTTTAAAAATCTTTTTTCCCTTGTAAATAAAATCATCAAATTAAATAGGAATTGGGAGTATTTTATTAATGAAAGTAAAAAGACAAATTATCCTAGAATCTCATATAATTATTATGATATTTTATGGGTTAATCATTGCTAAAACCAATAAAATCTTCCCTAAAGTTTATAATACTTTATGGGGTACTCTATGGTTATTTTAGGGTTTTTCATAATGCTAGGCTTTTATGGGTTTACGAATTTTATACATACAGGGATTATCGTAGCTGATAATAGATAGACAATATGCATGATATATATATATATATATATATATATATATATATATATATATATATATATATATATATATATATATATATATATATACCTGCATATTGTCTATTTTAGCAATTTCAGCTACAACATGTAATAATGGGATTATCCTAAGCGACATAGAAATCTGAACACCCAGTTTAGTACTTAATGAAGCATAATAAGTAAATGATTAAAATATTGCATTGCTTTAAAGCCCTTTTACCTTTAATAATGTGTGGATGCACCCCGATGTGTTACGCAGTCTCCAACGCGGCATGCTTCTGATCAGTATCAATGTCCTCCTGTGGTATCTCATTCCAGGCAATCACCAACTCCTCTCGAAGTGCTTCTAGAGTCTGAGGAGGACGTTGCAAATTGAGCAATCTCCTACCCATCATATCCCACACGTGTTCAATTCGGGATAAGTCGGGAGGTTTTGGTGGCCATGTGTAACAATGTGACATGATTATGTTGAAAGAAGTCCATTGTGACTTTTGCAACATGTGGTCGGGCATTATCTTGTTGGAAAGTTGGATTTGCCAGGGTGTCAAGATATGGTAAAAGATGGGGTTCTAGAACTTCTTGGATATAACGCTGCGCCGTCATGTTACCTCTGATAAAGATTAAAGGTGACCTGGAACCATAAGCTATAGCACCCCAAACCATAACTCCAACAGTGTGATGAACATGTCTTTTAACAAAAACCGTGGATTCCTCCTTTCACCACGTCGCCTTCTAACCCTGGCTCAACTATCGTGCATGCCTAAACAAAATCGAGACTCGTCACTAAAGACAATACTGTTCCATTCCTGATCCCAGAGTGACTGTTCTCTGCACCACTCAAGGCGATTACGTCGGTGTTCTGGAGTTAAAGGGAGGACCCAGTGTGGTCGGTATGAAAACAGGCCAAAATTTCTCATTCGTCGGTAAACAGTTCGCATGCCAATAGGTCTTCCATGTTCTGCAAACCATTCATTTGCAATGGACCTGGTAGTGGAGAAACGGTCCCTTAAAACCAATAATATTAGGCGACGATCTTCACGGTCTGTTGTTCTACGGCGGCGTAAACTGCCCCTTGCTCTTCGCGTACGGCCTTCTTGAAGCCATGCCTGACAACACCTAACCACAGTGTCTACACTTCTTTGCACTCTAACTGCAATTTCCCGAAAAAAAGTCCAGGTTCCCGAAGTACCACTAAACAGCCCCTCTCAAACTCACTAAGTTGACGAAATCATACAGGTCTCCGTACTCTAGGCATCGTAACCAATCGTAAAGAATGTCAAAACAAAATCGCAAATTTGGTTCTTTACTGCGGCTGCAATATTATTTTATTGTTATAAATTAAAAAAAAACCGAAATCTCAACTGATAAGGCTGCAAATTCCATTAACTGTTATTTTCAGTAAGATAATAAATTCAACAAATTCTATTAAAAAAAACCATTTGAACTGGGTGTTCGGATTTCTATGTCACTTAGTATATATATATATATATATATATATATATATATATATATATATATATATATATATATATATATATATATATATATATATATATATATATATATATATATATATATATATATATATATATATATATATATATATATATATATATATATATATTATATATATATAATTAAATTTCTAAGATTATATAATATTTTGTAGATATATGTTTTGGCCACCTTGTATATAGACAAATAGGTATTTTAAAATTGCTTATTAAAAAACAATGAAAAAGTTGTTTCCAAAAATTTACCTTGCAAATAAAAAACATCTTGTGATCTTTTATATACAAATTTAATATGGCTTACGGCATAACAATTACTGTTACTCTCCTAAGGTAATGAGAAAACCTATAAACCAACCAACAACAGAATGAAGGAACAAAAAAATTGATGCCATAGCCAAAGGCTTCAATTTGCGTTATTATCTAATAAAGTTTTAAAAACAAAACTGATATGTACATGATGTCCGGTTTTTGGATTTAAAAATTCTCGCTAGCTTAATAGATACGACAGAAAATTTTCAAAAAATTGTCAATTTTAAAATGACCCTATATTTTCTTAGTTTAAAGAAATACAGACAAATGTTATATCCAAATAGGTATACGGGGTCAGGTAAAAAATTAGCGGATCTAACCTTATTTTTTTAGATGGAACACCTGTATATTTTAATCTTAAAAAAACATATTAAATTATTTTTTTAAATATAATACACCTTAGATGATATTGATTTTCTATGCAATTTCTGACGATTGAAACATAATTAAAAAACATACGACTTTTTTACGAAGCCAATATCAAAAACCTATAATGAAGAAAACAAGGCAATTAAAGAAATAAGCGCCTTAAGATTTTTCGAGGTCCATAAGCAAGGAAAGAATTGTTTATCCTGTGACAGCTTTCAATACTAGTAGCTCAATTTTTGTTGAAGTGAAAATTCCTTTAGGCGTGTTAAGCACTTTTTGTGGGTATTGAATAAGACTAAACCGTCAGACTCGGCTATGAACGCCATGAGTTGGAAAAAAACAAATATCTGGGGTTACCTAAGCAAAGCTTTTTTTATCCTTATAAAATTCTTTTAAAAAAAATTAGAAATTTATTCCCCCCCTTTTGTTTTTAATAAAGAGTTTTTAAATTGTCACTTTAGAAACGGTTGGATTAAAACACGGCCACAAGGTTTTGGGCCCCACGATCTTCGGATTTTAAACTTTCAGATTTTTTCTTTGGCAGATGTTGGGAAATAAAATTTTTTAAAAAAGTCATCTAAACCCGAAAACACCTTGTTTAAAGAGTTAAAAACCTTTGCAGAAATAAAACCTCACGAATGGTTAAAACCTTTTTAAAAAAATGTCAAAAGTGATAAAACAACGAGGGGGTTTTGAACTTTGCGATGATTTTTGTTATTTTTTCCCCTTATCTAAATTTTTATTTGTTTCAAAGTTTATATAGATTTTTAATTTACTTTTTTTTGCCAATTATTTCTTGTAATTTGTATTCTTTTCAGCTATAGGATATTAGCTTTTATTTCATAGCGTACTGAGGATTAAAGTAAAATTTTAAATAAATCGCATAAAAATTTTAATTTTTTATCTTTTAAAATTAAAGTACCTATTTGAAAAAAAAATTTAATTTTTTTTTCCCCCGAAAACTTACAAAAAATATAAAAAATTCTGTATAAAAAATTTTTTTTTTTTTTAAAACCCAAAAAAGGAGGCAACCCATTTTTCGCCTTTTTAAATTTTTTGTTTTTCCCTTTTTTTTTTAAAAGACAATAAAAAGATCTCTATGTGTCGAAAAAACCCCCTTAAACTAAAAATGATTACAATTTTTTTCGAAATTTCATTAAACTTTCAACAATGAGAAAGACATAACCCAAAAACTATTATGTAGACTTTTTAATTTAAAACTGCTAAGGTAAAAAAAAAATTTTTGAATGTTTAAAGTCTTATTATATGTTTATATTTAATTTTATTACCTATGTTTTTATGCCATTCTAAAAAAAGGATTATATAAAATATTACATAACTTTTTGGGGTTTTAAATAGAAACGGTAATTACGTTTACGACCATCGTTACCAAAGCCATCTTTGGCTGGTTTTTGTGTTCAACCCATGTAGCAAATGGTTTGTCCAACTTTGTTGATGGCTACAGTTTCTTGAAGATTATATTTTTGCCCTTTTTTATAGGGACGCACAATAAAAAAACTGACCCATTGTATAGTCATTAGGTTTCATCTTTCTAATGTTTTCTTTAATAAAAATTTTTCCTGACATTAACAAACACAACAAAAAAAAAAATTTTTTAATTTTAGTTCTTTTTATACGAAATGTTTTTAATTATTTATTTTCCATTTAAAACTTGTAAAAAACTACACAGTGTTGTCAAGGTTGCAAAATGTTATTTTTTCCCGATTTATTTAAATGAGATGGAATTTAAAGGGA
>JAHBCN010015358.1:0-21006 GCA_019359885.1 Listronotus oregonensis
TCCGATCATGCTTTAGAACCTCTTATTTAATTAAGAATTAAAAAAAAGGATGTTTTTGAATGACAGAAATGGATAAAACAATATTTTTGCAATAATTATCAACATTTAAAAAAATGGCTATTTTTAAAGGGGTTTTTTGCATTTTTCATAAACAAATGGACCAAATAAATTTTTAACCGGGCTAAAATTTAAAGGGTTTTTTTAATCCCTAAAAAAATCTTGAACATATTCCTTTAAAATTAACAATGGCGTTTGGGAACCCCCGAAAAACACTTTTTTAGCATTTTTAAACCCCTTCACCCCCCCCCCCCCCCAAAAAGGTTAAAACTATAGTCATATTCAGGTAATCACCCTCTACCCCCTTCCCTTCCTTACAACCTATTACAAATTAACGTCATAAACAGCCCTTATTTTTACCTACAGACTGGGCTAATACCCCCTTATTTACAGAGAGTTGGCCCAAAATTTTTAAAGTTTGAGGTCTAAATGTCACAAACTTTTTCTGGCATAAATATATGGGGAATTTTAAAATTTTCTACTGAAATTTTGGGCCCTCTTAACTAGAGTAGATAAAATATAATTTATTTCCGTGTAAGCACATCGGTCATTTTGGTGGACCAAAGTGACAGCTTTGATTATTGATATTTCCCATTCCAAAAAAAATCAGTTATCAACCTTCATTTTTTTTTTTTTTAATTTTTTTTTTTATATTTTTGTGCAATTTTTTTAAAAATTAATTTTTTCCCATATATTTAAAGAAGGTTACATTGTGTTTCCTGTGTTAAGTCAAAATTTTTGATAATAGATTTAAATCCAAATTAAATTGATCAAAAAATTGGGTTTCAAAAAAATGGGTCCTTCATTAAGTCCACAAACCTAAATGATCCCCCGTTGAAAACCCTAGACTAATAATGATTTCCCAAATAAAATTCTCAGAGTTCTTTTTTGAACCAAAAAAAAGTATTACTTATCTTACTTGCAATGACTTACCAACCCCCTAGATACATTGCAGAAAAATTCTAGCTGGGATTCATAATGAAAAAATGTGGTAAAAAAACTTGGGAAGACCCCAAATATTATCCCCCCAATTATTTTAAGCCCCCTGGGTGCATTTTAAAATTTTTTGGCTTCCTGAATTTAAATACAATTTTAAAAGGTTAACTAATACATATTTGTTAATATTTTGACTAAATACATAATTCATAAAATATATAAAAGGTTTTTGGAAACCTTTAAAATTTTTAAAAACCCCAGGTAACATATTGACGGTTCCATAAAACTTTGTCCTTCTGGGGGATCATGGTTCCAAACCAATCTGGATTTCCACAGTTTCAAAAAAATTTCTTTTCTTTTCTTTTCCCATTAAAAGAAACTTAAACCCCTCGAAAAAGGTGCCCCTAGATACTTTTGATCAAAAAAAATAAAAAAAAGAAAAAAAAAAAATACAAAAAAAACTTTATAAAGGGGAATTGTATATTTTTGTGCTTTAAAACATATATTAAAATTATTTAAAGATGGTTTAAAAATATTAAAAGGGTTTAAAAACCGACATTTGAACTAAAAGACGACTATTCGACAGCACACCGAGAGAAAAAAGAAACAAAAGGGCAAATTGAAAAAAAGGGTACAAAAAAGAAATAGCAGCCTCATTGACAAGTAACGGGTTTAAAGGGAAATTTTTTTTGCAGTGAAATTAGTTTTTTGCTCGGGGACCCAAATGAACCGATTCAGAACTACCAGGGCTGTAATTGTGAAATTACAACTTGCATAAGGTATTTTAAATACGTATAGTATAAAATTACATTTAAAAAACAACGTCTTTGGTTTAAATTATTACTTTAAGTTTAAAAAAATCTCAGGGTGTCAAAAAAATAATGGGACAAAAAGGGGCATGGAAAAATAAATTTACGTAAACTTACCTTATCCCAAAGTTAATAATTTAAGAAACGGGGTTTGTCAAACTTTTAATTTTTTTTTTTTGTAATAATTTCTTTTTAAATGATATATCGGTATTGTTTAAATCGGGGGGTTCTTTGAGGCGGAAAATTTAAAAATTTTCCATGTTTTTGATGTTGCTAGTAGGAAAAATAGCCTCCCCCACTTGCTTTAAATGGTATGATTTTTTAAAAATTTAATATATTGATATTTTTTAAAAACTAAGTTAATAATTTCCTCTGCTTTTTTAAAATGTATACTTTAAGTCTCTAGGAGCAACTGTTTTCGAGATAAACGCATTTTTAAAAGGACCCCGCAATTTTTTTTTGGGAAGAGGGGTTTTTGGAATTTTTTTAAAAATTTTTTATTGATAGTTCTTAACACGCTGATCAAAGTCCCCACCCCCTTAAAATTCCCCTAAAAGGTCACTGGGGGTTGAGGACGTGACGGATATATGTAGGTACCTATTTTCAAAAGAAGTTTTTTAAAATGTCACAGGGGTTTCAGACAAAACCCTCCTTTTTTCTGTATATAAAAAAAAATTTAAAGTTATGGGCCCAAAAATAAAACTGAACCGTACAAGATTTTTTAAAAAACATGCCCAGTTTTTTTTATTTTGCAAGAGTGCATAAAGTGAAAAGGGTTTGCGAACTTTATTTTACCAAAAAAAAAACTTTTTAATCAATACTTTAAATTAGTTTTAAAAGGTCTACCTTTTAAAAAATATTTTAAAAAAAATAAACCTATGGGGATCATTTAAAATGTTGTTATTAATAATCCCGTAGTAGAAAGAAAAAAAAAGGCATTTTAATTAGAAAAAATGCCAAAAAATGTTGCATAGATTTTTCCCCGGGTTTAACAGAAAGGCCAAGATTTTAAGGAGTAATCTGCTTTTAAAGGGGTGAGCCCCTTTTTTTAAAATTTTAAAGTTCAAAAATTTTTCAAAATCCTTAAATTTGTCATAAAACTTTGTTTCTACTTCACCACTGTCATTTTATTTCAAAAGTATCATCCAGTTCAAAAAATTTAAAAAAATTTTTTTTATTCGCGAGAAACAGGAAGTTTAAGTTTTTTTAAAAAGGTTTGGGTCCTAGACTACTCGTGTTCGTACTTGTACTTGGGCTTCTACTTGTACTTTAAAAACTTGCTGTACTTTTCCTTTGTTTAGTTGACCGCCCAAATACACTTTATTCATTTGCTAAAATACTTGTACCCCGGGCCCGGTTTCCCAATGAGCGACGACGACCCCGGGCCCAGTGCGGCTATTTATTCTTTTTTTAAATAAAAAAAAAAAACAAAATTGAAAAGAAAAGACGGTGGTGAGTTACATCGGCATTAAAAAAATCGAGGCAAATAAAATGATATAATTAAAGGGAAAAAGGGGTTTCCCCCAAAACAACACAAGTCACAAGTATCCCGAAACTCGAAAAATTTTCCGTCAATAAACTTGAAAATTCGCGCGAGCTTTCTTTGTGTACCGACGCCGGTGGGAAACCCCCTCACAAAGTAACACTTGCGGGGCGCGCTGCTCCGACTCCGACTCCGACTCGTTGCCACGTCCACATATCGGCAAGTCGCAAATAAAAAGCCGGGTGAAAGCACGACCCGGAAAAATTGGCCCCCACCTTTAGAATGATATTGATCAATATCTTTCCCCAAAAATAACAAAAGATGTTAAAACAAACATCTATTTTTTAAAATTTTTGTACAAAAAAGCTTAAATAATGGGAGTTATTAATGTATACAACATTCCCACTGTTATCATATATTATTGAATAAAAAAATTTAAAATTAAGAAACTATCATACCCCTAAAATTTAAAAAAATTCCCAGGCCCCTCCCCCTCACGGGGGGCCCTAGTTCCTTTCTTAGGCTCCTTGAGTTACCTTCCTTCAAATCTTTTTTTATCCCCATTTTGTAAAGGAAGGTTTTAAAATTAAAAAATATTATTTTACCTATATATGTCAAAAAAAAGAAGAACAATTAAAAATTTTTTAAAATTGTTCTGTATTAAAAAAAAAATCGCTTACTAACCTTTCTCTCTTTGGGCCCCAACATGCTGATTGGTCGATGAGACGGGCGGCCCCAATCGGCACCCCGACCCCAGGGTATATAATTCTTCGGTAATTGTCTAAAAGTTGCCTCCTCTCCGATTTTGCCCAAATTTTTGGTTTTAAGGGGGTTTTGGGACTTTTATTCAAATCTGAAAAAATATTTTTTTTGGCAACGTTTCGTTTTTTGAGATATTCAACATCAAAGTTGAAAATCAAACTAACCTTATTTTCACTATATTCCCCCCTTTTTTTTTGTACACAATTCTTGATCTTTACATAAAGTGGCACACAATATTTTATAAAAACCTTTTTTAAAAACCCTTTTATTTTTATTAATTTTACACCTTTTTTTCCCCTTAAATTTCAAACTTTCAAGTTCAAAAGGGAGCAGCCATATTTGCTAGTGTATACATGGTTGCGGGCCCGTTGGGGTCGGGGAAAGTGGATGTTTGCAATTAAATGGAAAAAAAATTAAAAATTTAAAAATAAAAAACAAGTTTTTAAAAAAAGTTTTGAAATATTTTGTGTAAAATATTTAAAAACAAGAATTCCTCAAAAAAAAGAAGGAATAGTGTAAATAAAAAGGGTTGTTTTTTTCAAGAAAATCTCGAAAACGTTGCCAAAAAAAAAAATTTTCTGATTCGTAATCAGCGCCCCAAAAAAACCCCTAACGCCAAAGGCCCCCAAAAACGGAGAAAAAAGGGCAATTCATCGAACATCCCAACAATCAGCACGTTGGGCAAGAAAAGTTAGTAAAGTGATTTTCCCTTTTTCTTTCCCCTCGTCACTGGCGAGCAGCAGCCAATTACCCTCAGGAGATATATGCTCGAAGCATATTATTTAAGCAAAAAAAACCTATGTCACATAAGACATATCCAACCCAAAACTGTTTTAAAATCACCTGGGATCTAGTTCCTCGCTAAAAAATTACTTTAAAATCAAATCTTGAAAAATTTTAGAAAATCTTTTTTTCCGGCTGCAGTAAAGGCCCTTGGGCTGAGATTCTTTTGAAACATAAAAGGAAAAAAAAATCTCTTTTTTTCGTAATAACTGTCATATTACCGATTCTGTAACCCACTTTGGAGGGGTGTCACTAATATTGAAGATTTTTCAACAGCGGTTTAGGCCCCAAAATGGGGGCCCACTTACGGGAACAGGGTAGGGGGAGGGTAAAAACAGTGTTGCCACGTAGATGGGGTCATAAATTTTCCCCCTTCTTTTTATTGGAATTTAATAAAACGGCCATAAAAACCAAATAAATTGTATTTTATGTTAAAGCTTAGAAAAAAAAACAAAAATCATAAAAAAAACAAAAATTTCCCAAAAAAATAAAAAAACGGGTAGGGGCGTTTTTCTCCTACATAATTTTAATAAAATGCTCCCCTTTATAAATACACTGTAGAGTAAACATGATAGGGAAAACCTTTTTTATATACCTTTTCTTTCTCGCTCTGCGTGCTATTAAAGGTTGTAACGGAACTCCACCTCTGTTATGCCCGGGAAATTCCGCAAAAAACCGAAACCCCATCCGCCTGCGCAAATTTATGCGGAGTTTTTAAAGGAGGTTTATTTACGATAACATACAATCCGCAAAGGGAGGACGCTGGGGTGACGCGGCCGTTCGGCTACCTCTTCTAATTTTAATTACTAGTTTATTTATGAAAGCATCCGCCTCCGCTAAGAAGGCCTCCGTTACAACCCCCTGCTGATATAAAATCTCCGAAGGTCGGCGACCAGCTCCCACCCCAAAGGGATATCTCCCGGGCCTATGTTATTAAATATAAACGAAAGCAGAAGGTTATAATTTAAATATGCATATAAATGGGGTATTTTTTAATTACTTAGTAAATAGTTAAAAAAAAAAAAATGTCATAGTCTAACTCGGAAAAAGTTTTCTACAAATAGGTTTGTTTTTTGTAAATCCCCGTCGTCTCCCAAAATACTAAAAAAATTTGCTATTTCCGCGACTAGTCGCTGCGAACCCCCAACAATTTTCCCCTTCCCCTTTGCGTTTCCCAATGACTTCGGTCTCCTTCAAAAAAGAAGGGAAGGGAAAAACCCTTTTCTTTCACTTTTTTTTGTTTTGTTTTATTTTTAAAGTGTCGTGTCGCCGCGTGATTTTGGAATTTTTTTTAATTATTGGGGTTTTTTTGTGTTTTTTGGGTAAAATTTGGCATATTTTTTTTTTTAAGCAGTAATTTGGGTTGAGTTGACATATCATGCGGTGTATTTTTTTTACAGAAGAAAATCTTGAAGGGAGCTGCCCCCAAAATTTTTCAAAGGAAAACGGGTTTGACCATTGTAAGTACAATATATACAATCCCTTTAATAATTTAATTTTTTTTCCCAACTACCTAATATTTATTATATTTTTAATGGTATGCAATAATTTTGTATTTTAATTTAATTTTTTTCTCGGAAACATTTTCTTTCGAAGTGTTTTGTATGGAAAAATTAAAATTATGCAAATTATATTTAAGCTACTGCTGTAGGTAGGCCGATTTTTGCCTTTTTTTGGAAAAAAACTAAAAAGGGTATCTTGTCTTTGAAAGACTAACAAAATTAAACTAAACATTTTTTTTTTAGGAAAAAAAATTAATAAATCTTCATTTCAATGAACTACCCTTTTTGGGGACTTTGAGAGCTGTAATACTAAGTATTTGCATTCATCATAGAGGAAATTTAAGAGATTCAAAACTGGGAAAAGTTTTATAATTATCAGGTCTAAGGGCTGAATATTTCAAAATGAAGTGCCATTGTTATAGCATTATTATTTACTCCTTCTATAATAAAACAAAAAAAATAAAAATGAAATTATTTTACTGTTGTTTCTTCATACTTTTTAAAAAATAAAACTAATTAGGGGGATCATTGTATTTTGTAATCAATTTCTTTACGCAGAAGCATGCTTTTTATGTAAATATTTTAATTTAATGTGCTTTTTAAAACATTTAAAATTTTCTTTCATCCATTTTTAAAAAAAAGTAGTTTGCAAAAAAAATTTAAAAAAATTCAAAAATGTCTATTAGTTTTAATAATAATTTTTATACGACTGCTTTAGAAAATGGGGTTTTTCCCCGCTAAACAAGCTTTGAAAATTGTATTTTGCGCACAATTTTGCAAAAGGGAAAAAATGTTTTTTTCACGCGGGTTTTGTCTTTCAATATGATTTATTATGGTTTTTATTGTTATGTCAAAAAAATGAAAATCAAAGTAGGCTTTATTCCCTAGCAACCGTCATTTGTTTTCTTGTTTTTTTTGATTAGATACCAATTTAGATACAAAAAAATTTTAATTTCATTTAAAAAAAGTCCGATTCTGAAGAAAATTTTAAAAAAGCGAGTTTAATCTCGTCAAACCTACTTTCCCAAAAAAGTCAAAAAGATCGATATGAAGCCGGGTTAAACGATTTATGAAGTGGAGACAAACAAATAACGTACAAACGTTTTCCAAAAAGTTATGTTGGGGTACTTTGAAGGCTGTGAACAAATACAAGTCTTCAACATTATGGAGCACCTTTTTCCCATGCAAAAATCAACCCTAAAGGGAAAACCCAAAATACGGATTTTAAAAATACCAGAAGTTGAAAAGGCCCTAATAAAAAAAAAAATCAAAAAACTATGTCCAAAAAGCCCAAAAATTCTTAGCGAGAATGTTTTTTGCCGTTTCCCCAAAAGGAACCTTCAGACGAGAAATATTTGCTAATAAAGGTAGGCATCACAGTTATTTTATTTATTTTAGGGTGTTTTTTTATAGTGAGAAGGTTTAGTAGGCGGGGGTTACCCAATTCTGTTTTTAAATAGTGCTATTTTCCCAAAAAAGTACTTACTTAAAATGAATAAAACTAAAGACTTATCGGTTTTTTTCTTATTTCCCAGGCAGTGGTGGCAGTCGGACTCTCTGGGGCATGCCGAAGAAAAAATTTGGGCCTTTTAAAAAGAAAATATTGCCCGGTTTTGGCAGCGCAATGTTAATTAAACTAGAAATTTACCAAAAACGAAGATGCCGAGACCCTTTTTACAGTGTCAAAGTCTCCCACCATCTTAAAAAAGTTTTTCTGCCCTTCGACCTCCACTCCTGCAAACAGATCTTTTTTTTCTTAATTATCAAAATGGAAAATGCACTCGCCAAAACATTGGAATTAACAAAATTGGCGGTATGGAAAAAGACATCGGAAATTTTTTTGATTTAAACCCCAAACCTATACCGGGCTTTGCTTTAGGCGGTGGTAACCCAAATATTGGTGAATTCTGGACCCAAGTTTGCGGCTCTGAAGCGCCATGGTGGATAAATCCAGCTCAGTCGCCGAAAGTTATATAGATGACTCGCGTAATAAAATGGATGTTTCAGAGGGATCTCTTCCTCTGTTCGTCTGTTCCGCAAACAACAGCAATTGGGGTAATGAAGTGCCGCAAAAAACTGCAATAGGGAAACGACAAAAAAACTGTATAAGCAAGGTGCCAAAAAATGTTGTCTCCATCTTTAAAAAAGTCGATCAACAATGCGACGATTCCTGCAGAAGTAAACATTACAATTAATATTTTAAAATAGTTTAAAGTTTCCTGTTTGCTAAATTATAGTCTGTAGTTTCTTTTTTTTTAAATTTTTTTTTTGGTTTTTGTTTTTAAAAAAAAAATTTACAAAAAAAATTTTTTTTATTTGCAGTCTTAAAAGTATCGAAAAAACTCGTTAGAAAACCTCTTTGCACACCCCGCGGGGACTTGTGGCCCAAAAATTTGTCCCCGGTTACCCGGTTTTCTCCCCGTTTAAAGATTTTTTAAAACCCGTTTTTTAATATCTTTAACCATTACGAGTCCGGTAGGTTACTTGTTCCCAGTACGGGGTTAAAGATGGACGAGGTGATGCTTAGAGCCGAGTCAAGAATGTCTAAACCTAAACTAGTAATTTAACAAGTATTACTAAAAAAATGTACCCAGAAATGTATTTTATTTTATACTTAAGTCTTTCTGTATCATTTTTTGGGTTTAAAAAATAAAAAAATACTTTTATTCAAAAAGTGCATTCCCTTTTACCCTGTGACGACAGTCAAAAAGGGTGAATGAAAATCTCATGTTGGCATTTTTTTTTAAATGTCTTATTTGATAAAATAAAAAATAAAACAGTTTGGAAAGTGTTACATAGTGACACTTACCTGCTCTGATATTAAAACCTACCGGATTTAAAATTTTTAAAATGTAATCGAAGGTCTACCAGACGATATGAAATAAAAGTAAATGGCTGTTGACCGCTAACCCCCCAAACAACAAAAATTTAAAAACCCTTGGGATTATGTTCTGTGCTTTTGTGTTTTTTAAAGGCTGAATTTTTAAAATTTTGGTTAGAAAAAAATAAGATGTCAGTTAAAGTGGCAAACTGGTATGTGTTTTACTAAATATTGTACGAAAAATAGGAAAACAATTTAATAAATATCAACATTAGGTGGGATCATTTAACAAATGCTGAAAGGCTATTTTGGGTGGCTTTCCTCTTTTGGGAAAAAAGGGCCCCTTTAAAAAAAAATATTTTTGACGTTTTTTTTTTTAAAACCAATTTTTTTTGGTTTTTTAAAATTTTTAGGGGCCCAAAATACAAAAGGCTTTTCACTTTTTTTTATATAAGAAGAATGCCATCAATGGGCCCTATTTAGTCCTCATTGGATGGTTATGTAAATTGATCGTCATGTATTTACATGAAGACATTTTTTTAAAATTTTTTTATTCATTTATTTTTAAATTTGATACAAAAAAGAAAAAAACAGATTTCAATGTTAAACTTTTATAGATGTATGTAATATCAAATTTTTTAGGCTCAAGTATTTTACATTTTAGTTTTTTTTGTAAATAGATTTAGTTTTCCAAGAATGGGATGAGTTATTTATTTTTATAAGGGTTTTTTATTATTTTCTTATGATAAAAAAAAAGGGGAAAGGGCCAAAAATTTTTTCAGATTTTTCCCAAAAATTTTTGGGTTTAAAAAGTGTATTTTATAATAGCATGAGATGTTGAAGTTTTTTTTTATTTATTTTTTTGTTTTTTATGTAGTCATTTATTATTATATATAGCCTTTGCCAATTTTAAATTCTGGAAAATTTAAGATAAAAAGAAAGGAATCAAGTTAATTAATTATTATTTTTTGAAAAAGTGGGGAAACTGAAAAAATTAGACCTAAAATCAAAAAAAAACTGATAAAAGACCAAATAAGCATGGGTTTTTTTGTATTTGGGAAAAAATTTCCCCTTAGTTCCCCTAGTTTATCAAAATTGCAATATCTACTTTTAAGAATGTGTTTTTTTAATTTTTTTAAATATAATGACAATGTAATTCTACGAAAAGGCATACAAAATATGTCACTGTTCTCCCCCATATAGAAATATCAATTTATTTTTTTCTTATTTATTTTGGGATTGTTTTTTTAATGTCACTTTCTCTACGTACTTACCTATTTTTTTTCCGGACAGCATTATACCTAACAAAATTAAATGGGTTTTAAAAAAGACGCGAAGAAAAGAAACCCCAAAAAATTTTGGGTTTAAAGAAAAAATTTTTTTTTTTTTCCAAAATTTGTTTTGCTGCGTACTTCTAGCCATATAAAAAAATGGTGGACCATTTTTTTTATTCTTGCTGTAGTTAAAATTAATATATGTATATAGATAAAATTTAAAAAAAATATATTAATTTGCGGTTTTGTGGTTTTAAATTTAATAATGTCCTTTTACAAAAAATTTTTAAAAAAATTGTGTTTGTTTATTTGAAAAATGGGAAAATTTTAAAAAAAGCAACAAAATAAAATTAATAATTAAATAAATAAAAAATATTTAAAAAGCATTTTAAGGGTTTTTTTAAAAAAAGGCAATTTTTTGGGTTATTTTGGTATCTATTTTATTTTAAGGGGTAAATAATTGGGTTAAAATTCACCAAAAAAAAATCAGTTGATGAAGAACTTATTTTTTTTTAAACAACTAAAAAAACCCAAAAAAACCGAAATTGCTTTAAAAATTTAAACCCCCATAAATACAAATCATTTAATCGGTAAAAAATAGGAAAAATATAATTTGATCAAAAACCCACAGGCCCATCTATAAATAAAATTATTAAATAATAACGGGGAGAGCCATCTCTAGGGAAGTGGGCGTTCTTGCCATTCAAAAGGGTTTTCTTCTGTTGCGAAAGAAATACATTGTTTTCAACCCCTCTAACCCTTTTTTATTCTGTGACTTTCGGCCATGATCGACTCAAAACGAAAAAGGCCGAAGTTAAAAAGGAAAGGCTAAAATTTTGTGTCCTTTTGGCATTTATCTTTGTCTTTTAAACTTAAAAAAAAATTTCCCTTTCTATTCACTCCCGTTGCGCTTTTAAAAATTTTTATTTGCAATTTAAAACCCTTTAAACTTTCATATTCAAATCAAAAAAGATTAGTCCTTTGTGTACGTTTATATATTTTGATTTTAGTTTTTTTTTGATGCATCAAAAAATAAATTTTTTTAAATTGAGCTAGAAATTTGTTTTTTCCCATTTTTTCCCAGAAGGCAGATTTATTTTTTTTAATTTTGTTAAATATTCAACTTTTTTAAAAAATATTTTGGATATGTACTTTATTAGAACTGTAATGTATAATTTTTTAAAAAAATTTAAAACTTTATAATTTTAAACAAAAAAAAGGCAAACAGATTCTCACAAATACGGAATTAATTTTAAATTGGTTTATATGGGGTTAAATGGGATCGAGCACTCCTTTTGGGGTTTTTACCCTTGAATCCAGCTGTCCTTTTCAGTTTTATTTTGGTGTTTGTTCATCTCCCTCTTTTTCGTGTTGTTCGTTTGTTGACCGCTGTGGGCCCGCAGTTTTTAATTTTTTTAAAATTTGGGGGATTTATTGTTTAATAAAACATTCCTTTTTTTAAAAAATTTTGATCAGTGGTTTTTTTTTTAACTTGTTTGGTAATTATATTACTTGTATGGAACACGATAACATGACAGGGGACCCCAATCAAAAACCCCCGTCAGTGTTCCGTTTCAAATTTTATCCCAAAACCAGTATCCAAACAAATTTTTTTTGGGCTTCTCCACCCGCCCCAAAAATCCAAAAATCCCCGATACAAAATTCACCTATATTTCCAAACTTTTCATCCCCCACAAATGCATTCTCCAATGGGTCCCCGTTCCATCATCATTTTCCCTTTTCTAGTCCACCATCAACAAGTTCTATGGGTGGTCAGTTTCCCTTTCAGATTACCTCACATGGATTAGGCGATCGAAGATTTAAACTAGTACTTGGAAAAAGAAAAACCGATTCTCCATCGTAAGTACCAATAGTTTTAACAAATTATATTGATATTTTTAAAAAAAGACAATGTTGGGGAAAATTAAAAAATAATAAAGGGCATCATTAAATTAAGTATCTAATAACATTTTTTCCCTTTTAGTGGCATTCTATACCTACTATGCTTATGTGGAATTTTTTTTGTATCTAAAAATTCAATTTTTCCCCGTAATTAGATTTTACTCTTAGGTTAGCAAGATGGGCAGAAATCTGGGGAATTGTCTCGAAAAATTGCCTCCTCTCCCTTAGGCCAAATTTGGTATACGGGCTTTTTGGGGCGCTGATTGCGAATCTAAAAAAAATTTTTCGGGAACGTTTCGTTTTTGAGATATTCATCATCAAAGTTGAAAAAACAAACTAACCTTTTTTTCTAATTCCCCCTTCCTTTTTTTAAAAATTCTTGATTTTTTATAAAGTGGCACACAATATTTTATAAACACCCCTTTAAAAACCTTTTTTTTTTTTATTTTGCACCTTTTTTTCCCTTAAATTCCGAAGCTTCACTTTCAAGCGGGGGGGCCATGATTTCCTAGTGTATATGGTTTTCCCACGTCCGGCGTGTGAAATTTGGGGGTTTGCAATTAAAATGGAAAAAAAATAATTTAAAAAAAATATAAAAACAACTTTTAAAAAAGGGGTTTTTTAAAATTTTTATGTGCCCCAATTTGATTAAAATTCAAAATTCTGTCGAAAAAGGGGAAAATGTAAATAAAAGGGTTTGTTTTTTTTCAACGATTTGAAAAACTCGAAAGGGAAACGTTGCCAAAAAAATTTTTTAGGTTTCCCCAAACAAAACCCCCCATCCCAAAATTTTGGGCAAAGGGAAACTTTTAAATTACAAAACTTAAAATATTAAGACATTTTGTTCTCTCAATACATATCTTTAATTTTATGTTTGTTTCTGGCATCCAAACAGATAATTTCCCTTAAAAATCCCTTCCCTTTTCATTTTTAAAAAAGATGAAAGCATTTAAAATCTGAACTAAAATTTTCCCCGTGTATTGCATTGGTCTAAAAAAAAAATTAATTTTCCCCTAACTAACTAAACACTATAACTTTATACAAACTAACTAAAAAAAATCTTTAATAATCCTTTAATAAAAAAATGCTATTTTGGGGGAAATATAAAGGGAACTAGTCCCCTAAATTTTTGTTTTTTTAACCACATGGCGTAATTTTGAGAAAATCAGAAAAAAACAGGGAATTTTTCAGTTATATTTTTAATTTTTAAATTTTTTGCATTTTTAATTAAATTTAAATTTATAACATTTCCCAATTTCTAAATTTTAAATTTTCCTACTAATACTTTTTTTTATGGTAAAATATGTAAATAAAGCCCCAGATTTTAACATAAATATATTTAGATTACATACCTAATATGTTTTATTTTTACTTTTTTAAACTTTTGGGGTTCAACCACATAAACAACACATTACAGAAGAAAAAAAGGCTGAACACATGTCAAAACTTCACATTAGCTCTGAAACTGTTACATCACCTTTAGAACCTGAATCAGTTAAAAATAAACGACTTTATATGTGTCAGGAAATGAGAAAGTTACAGCTGGAACCCATGATACCACCTAGTTTAGTGTCACCAATAGAGACCTTGCACAGCTCTGGTGTTATGGCAGCCTCCTGCTAAAATTGTTCCTTTATTAGGTATTATTATTAAATGTAAAATACTAATGTTGCTAGTAATTCAGGTTGTAAAAACTAATTGTTTTATTATAAAGATTTGCATTAATAATAGTTATGGCCTGTTTTTAAAAATTTACCCCGGTTGCACAAAAGTTAATCAAGGTTTAGAATAATTAACCAAACGTTATGTCAGTGGTATTTAATGGTTTTAATAGGCAACCTGTCAAAATCTGACATTTTGTTAAACATTCAAAGTACTATCACCTTTTCTGCAACTGGGTATTAGTCGGAAAGCCCATGACAGATGTTCCATAAAGTATTTGATTCAGGTAGAAATTTCACATAGTTGTTTTGATAGGATAGATGTAAGAAAGTAATTGATTGTAAGTGAAATTTCTACCTGAATTAAACACTTCATGAAACATGTATTATGGACTCTTGGACTTTTGGAGTTGCAGCCTATCAAGATGAAACAATATGTAAAAATTAAATATTTTAATAAAAGCTTGGGTCTTATAAACATGATATAAAACATTTTAAGTCCATGGTAACTAAAGACTAAAATAAATAAGAAACACACTAAGAAAAACTAGGCTAAATTAATAAAGTTCCTCCTATATATGCATGAATAACACTGGACTCGACCTAACCGAAAAACCAGAAAAAATTGGAAATGTCATGGAATATAAAACAGTTTTCACATAAACATAGAAAAGTGATGTAGCGACCTGAAAATATTCTTAACATTTTCAGATTATTGTGGTTTAACAAATCCATACAGTTTGTTCTGTACCATTCAATTTAAAATAATTTACAATAAATACAATTTAATTACACAGGTCAAAATTTAAAAAAATTAAAGTTTGTTATAAAAATAATACAAAAAAAACTTAAGACCAATAGTTAACTAAAAATAAGATACTAAATACAAATATTGTCAAATGTACAAAGTAAGTGTAACTAACAAGAAAAAAAAAAGAACGAACAAAGGCATCAAGGACAAACCAAGTATTTCAGGCTACGATGCAACTAAACAGTCAGAAACAATCTTGTCAGTATTGTCCAAGGAAAAAGTTATTTCCAGAAAATATTTATCAGTTTTAATTTATTTTGGTTAGAGAAGATCCTTACTGATTCGTGTGGTATGTTAAAATATTTTATAACAAACTAATTAACACTGGTTTGTGCCCTTGTTAACTTAGTTTTGGTAGGCTGTTAATTTTGCTACAGGATGTATAGCT
This sequence comes from Listronotus oregonensis, assembly GCA_019359885.1. NCBI lineage: Eukaryota > Metazoa > Arthropoda > Insecta > Coleoptera > Curculionidae > Listronotus > Listronotus oregonensis. The sequence goes on from JAHBCN010015358.1 coordinate 15,190, forward strand.
ATGGATGTCTGCTTGTGTTTTTAATTGGCGCAGTGCATACACCACTCTAGTCAGAGACTTGGCAAGCAGTTCCTCGTATTCACACCATGTTTGTTTTGGGTCCAGAAATTTGACAGATGTCGGGTTCTTTGGGATATCGTCAAGACATTTAGGGGAGGATATCATTATTTCTGGGTTTGTGATGCTTAGTACTAGTTGATTCGCCACAAACCATTCAGCTGCTTGAACCTGTATATCCGTTGTTTTTGCCTTAAGCTCGACCAGGTTCCTAGATGATACTGTTGAAGTGGTGTCGTCACAATAGAATAGACATTTAGCAGTACTTTCAGAATTAGATATATCATTTATGTATATTAGAAATAGATTGGTCAAATTGAACCCTGAGCGCCTCGGATTCGGACTCCAAACGAATTACTTGTCTTCGTGTTGATAAATAGGACAGGAAAGAAGTAGACCGCAAGCTTTGTCAGCAAACTTACTTGTGATACATAATCGAATGCTTTGCAGAGATCGGAGAATATAGATACAGGGTGCAGACCAGTCTCAAATCATTCAAAGTTATAAAAGTATTTTATTTATTTATTTATTAAGACATTTATTGACACAATACAATAAGCTATACTATACTATGACAATGGGCTATTGACCTAGGTACTGCTGCCCAGTATTTTATAAAAATAACATTACTATTAAGTCAATTTAATGGTAACAGGATTGAAATTAAAAAAAAAAGTCACATCATGAGTCACTGATTGTTCATTTCTAGTAAGTGTTCTATAATAATAATAAAATAACAGTTGGAAATATTAATGGTGCGTTCAGTTGCTGGTAATCGGTTCTTAGGATACATAATGGCTGGAGGAGGTCGATGTTTGTGCTGCTTTGAGGCGAATTTCTTTGATAATTGTATTAGTCTGTTGGAAATTGGTTGGATCTGGGTAATATTGTACAGTAGCTGGTTTGATGGATTGTGTAAGGGATTCCTAGGATGTCGTGCTTTTGTTATTATGCAAAGGGATGTAGTTTTAGCTACTTCAAGGTTCTTTAATGCAGTTTTTCTTAGATTAAGAAACATTGTATGACCATATTCAAGGAGAGGTCTGCATATGGATTTGTATATTCGGCTGGCAGTTGTTTTTCTTATTCCTTGGTCCTTGTATGTTAAAGTTCTGAAATGTTTGGCCCTGGCTATTGTTTTCTTTTTGGTAGTAGATGTGTGCTGGTTAAAGTTAAGTTTATTATCTATTATTATTCCTAGGTATTTCACTGACGCTTTTGGCTTATCTCCAGATTGGCTACCTTAATAGTAGGGAATTGTCTTTAATGTTGTGGTGAAAGATCATACAACTGCGATTTTGTAGGGTTGGGATGTAATCTCTATTGGTAAAACCATATTAGGTTATTTTCATTAAATTTTGCAGATTATTTATAGTACGTTTAAGGACTTAGCATGTGCTATCAGTGCGGTATCATCGGCAAATTGTAGCATGTATGTTTGTAGGTTAATCCCTTGATTTGTGCTGTATATATAGTAGCAGTATATATTATACAATGGCGATAATGGCTATCCTTGTTCTGGTGTGAAGCTGTTTGAAAAGAAATTATTAATTCTGATTCATATGTGTTGCTTTTCCAAAAACTCTTTTATAATAAAAATTAGTTTAGGAGAGCATTTAAGTTGGTGTAACATTATAAAGAGGACCCTTGCCACACTATCAAAAGCTCTGTTGATATCTAGAAATATTGCTACAGTATGGTGTTTGAGTAGCCGAGCGGTTTGGACATTGGAAGTTAGTATGGTTGTAGGGTGTTGTGTTGAGCATTTTTCTTTAAATCCAAATTGATATATTGGGAAATTTTTTGGATCAAAGTTTTTTGTGTTAATCTTTATAAAGATTTCAGTTTTTTTCCTAGTACACACAGCAGAGTTATTGGACGGGTTTATAGGTTTTGTGGGTCTTGGGTTTTTGGTAGTGTTATCATTGTTCCTGTCTTCCATTTAAAAGTAGGGAAAGTATTGTTTTTGGAAAAGTATTATTTTTTTGGGGGAAAAAAGCTTTTTTTTGGTTTCCCGGGGTTTTTAAATTGCCTTTAGTCTTCCTCTGTAATTTCATATCTAGTGTTCATGTAGTTGTTAGGCTGGTTAAAATACCGTTTCCCAATTATTTATGGTGTTGTAATTGTCTACATCATACTCAGGATATTTTTTTTCTTTAAATGCTTCACTAAAATGTTGTGCCATGACTTGAATTTTCTTTATCTTCTGAATATTCTATTCCTTCTGACTGAGTGTTGGATCTTGCTCAGTTTTTTTTTTGTTAGTTTTTTTTTTTTCCAGTATTACGCCTTGTTGTTGCTGATATTTTTCAAGCATCCACCATTTTTGTGTTCTGTATTGTTGTATGAGGTTTTGAATTTTTTGTTGAAATCGTTTATTTTTCTCTTATGTTCGGTGTAGGATTACTTCTATATTCCTATAATAGTCTTTTATTTTGATGAGTCTTATGATAAATGGTGGAAGAGTGTGAGAGTAGTATCGGTTTTTTTGAGTAGGTGAGTTATCTGTATGGTTTGGGTTAATTTTTGTTTAAAATTTTGGTTATTTGAAAAGGGCTGTATTGTTTCGTTGGTCTTCTAAAAACCTCTCATGACATCATTAACATTTCTATGTTGTTTTTATTAAAATTACTCTTTCTGGTCTTTTTTTGGGATCACTTGGTACTAAATGTTATTTCCAATGACGGGTGGTCTGATCAATATCTGGTGGACTCAATATTTAGGATATTGTTGGTAATTTCCAGTGTAAAAAAGTCCATCTGGGGTCAGTCTGGGTTGTTTCCTTTAAAAAAAGTAGGTGGAATTGGAGCTTTTAAGAAATTTGTGTTATTTAAAAAGTTGTTTAATGTCGTTTTTTGCCGGGTTGAAATTGAAATCTCCTATAATCATTGCATACTTTATTGTGTTGCCATAGTAAATAGTTTTTTCAATAAGGGGAAATTGGATGAACATAAATTAGAAATATATGTATTTTGTCGTCTTGAAAAGGAAGAGTAAAGTGTGTTGCCTCATTTAGGGATTATTTATAGTTGGTCTGTTGGCCTTGCGCATTTGGAGAAAGGGTTCAACTAGAACAAGACTTCCCCCTCTTACATTGTTGTTAACAATATTACCCTTAAACAATGGGATTCCCAAATTTTTTTATTTAAAATTAGTAAAATTTGATGTTTTTTTTTCTACAAACAGAGCACAGTTAATTTTATGGTTTTCAGATGGTTTTAATTGTGAGTTTTTTATTGGCATAGCTATTTAGTTGGTTTTAAGATTTTTATGTTAGACATTGAATTGTGAGTTATTAGTACTTTGGATTGGTTGGGTGGGGTTCTTCCTCCCGGGTTTTCCAAGTCAAACACAAAATGTATAGTCTATTTCCTGACCAAACTGCTGTAGTGTCAATTTTAAATTCTTTACAAATCTGTCTTTGTTTTTTTATTTGTTCTTCCCTGTTTGTGTTGTTTTTTTTTGTTTAGTTTGGAAAATATGTGTTAACTATTGTGTGGATTGTTGTTGGAGCATGAATTCTGTTTTTTTTGTAAATGAGCTATCTTTTAGTGGATTTTTTATTTAAACTTTTTTTCTTTGTATTAGGAATACCTTTAATTGGTTGTGTAGGTCTCCGGGGACATTTAAAGGACCATGCTCCGTGATCTTCAGCACCACATAGTGCCCTTTTGGTGGTTGTTTGTTTTGGTTTGGGCCCCCCACATTTTTGCATTTAATTTGGGGCAGTACATTTTCTGTAGTGTGTGTATACTGTCCCACGATTACATGGCTTTGGGGAAGGTTTTGGAGGGGTTTTGGATACACCGGGGAGTGTCGGGTTTTTGAAAAAAACCTTGTTTTAAAAGTATTTGAGTGCATTCTGTCATTGGTGATTATTCTTACCATGTTGTGGGGTTTATTGTTTATTTTTGCAAATTTTACTTTGCAAAATCTGTGGTGTATGTTATTTTTTTTTAGGTGGGTGCTAAGATCATTATCTTTATACTAATTCCACTTTTGAATGATAACGAAAAAGATGTTTCTGCTTTTTGTTTACATTTTTTCCTTGTGTGGTATTTTGTTGAGTTTCTATATAGTTTTCAATTTTTGTTGTTGTTTTAATGACCTTAGGGTGTTGATTATTTTATTTTTCTCGTTATCTGATTTCAAGAGAAATCCTTTTTTGTGGTTAAAATGACATCTTTAGAGTTTGTAATTTCCTGTTCCCAAGCATCTGCCATTTAAAGTTTATTCATATTTTCTTTTGTTAAGATGTAAAAAAGGAGTTTATATTTTTTGTTAACAATTTCATTCATTGAATTGATGTGGCGTATTTATTTGTTTGTGGAATGTTAGTGTCGATTTTTGTGATACTTGGCTTGTGGAATACCTTTCATCAAAGTACGTATGATATTACAATACGAATAATAAAAGTCCGGAACTCGGAGATTCTTGGCTATTGCTTGCTTTAGAAGAAGTTGAATTGTACTTCCATAAAGAAGGCATTGATACTGAATATGTTATCGGGTGTTAAAAAACCGATAAAGATATGCCTCTTGATCAAGTTGCTCAACTTGTGTCTCGTGGTCTTGTGTAATTAGTTTTAGAAATTTCACTTTTTTCCCTTGTATAAACTTTTATTTAATTAATGTATTTTTCGTTTTAATTTCTGGATTACAATTCCACTTATATATAACCCGTTTGAAATGTCTAAAAACAAAATTTTCTGTCAAATAAAAAAAGAAGAGAAAGTGTAACTGGCTAAAAAATCGATAATTTTTCGGAGTTATTCATTGTGTCGTCAATCGTTTTCCTCCAGCGACTGTATTTTGTATTAGTGAAAAATAAAATTAGGCCTTTTCAAAAATTTGCCTTTAATTAAAAAAAAAATAGGTTTTTTTTAATTCGAAAATTTTTATAATGATATCAGACGAAAAAGGGAAAGAAGAAGCGGTGTTGTTATGGAGTATTTAAAAGTGATACACGCTATAAATCATTTAAATACAATACAATTTAATCAATATAACAATTGTATATAATGTGGTAGGCCTAATTAGAATAAAATTATAGATACTTTTTGTATAGTAAAAAGTAATGATGCTAACCTCTCAATCAGCTCCCCTTTTTTTTCCTTTTAAAGACGTCCATGACATTTAAGCTACCTTTTTTAAATTTCGTACAATTATGGGCTTCAACTGAATTATAAATCAGTGAAACACCATCAACGATTTTTTCCCGTAAATGATTTAATTGGAGAGATAAACTGCATTCCCAGCCATTGTCGATCAAAACAGTACGAAACTTTTGAATTGCCGCTATTTCAACATGGCGACTGCGCTTGCGCTTGTCACATGATGAAAAGGCCTATTAGACGATTTCGCCACGTTTTGGTTGGTACATAACTGGTTAACGATTCGGTATCTTCTGACGTCATGAGAATGACGTACCTTACCAATTTAAGCCGAAATTTTCCTGGTTTGTCATTCGTCAGCTGACAGCTACAGCGGCTGGAAGAAGTGTGTAAACAAAATTCCTTTAACTTTTAATCATTACTAACCTTTTAATAACATTGAGCAGATTTTATCGTTTTCAAAAAACTTCAATGTATGATTATTAATTAGGAACTACACGTTTTTATAACTTTTATCGGGCCCCATTTAACAAATTTATAACAAAAAAAAATTTAAAAAAATAACCAAACTAGCTACCAATCAGCTTCCAAGTTAAACAAAGATAGCAATCAAAATCAATAACCCTGCTTCAACGGTATGTGATTTG
>JAHBCN010015359.1:0-21115 GCA_019359885.1 Listronotus oregonensis
ATGGGTTCATTTAAGAAGACTTATTTAGTAACCATCATATTAAAAAATTATTAAATTACGCCTAATATTTAAAAGTTATTTAAACAAAACGATTTTCAGGGCGTCCGTTATGTCCCATATCTCCGTAGGGAGGCTCATAGGAAAAAGTTTATGGGGCTTGTCATAATATTTTTGGTTTTCTAGTAGATTCCGAGGTTGCCCACATATTCTGGGACACCCTGTGTATATATATATATATATATATATATATATATATATATATATATATATATATATATTTATAAAAATATATATATATATATATATATATATATATATATATATATATATATATTATTATTTTCTTAAATTAAATTAGATTGAACTTGTTATATGATATTATAATAACTATCACAATATATTTTTTGTTTGTGGGGCGCTGATTTTTGCTCCGATTGTATAGACGCTTACCTCAGGTGAGTTCAGTATTCAATAGAGCCTTACGAACCTATATAAATAAAAAACTGATAAATGTTTGACACATTTGTTTATTAAATAAAATATTTATGATAAAACTTGAATATCAAATTGTTATCAAATTATGTAAGTACTTATCAGGATATATACACTAATACATTAATTAAAACCTTTGTCTTATATAATTGAAACAAAATAAATAAACTTTTATTATAATATTCTTTTATTATTATTATTATTGTTATATAATTCGTTTTGAAGAATTTAAAAAAATTAAAATAAATATGAAAAATGTATTTGATTCGATAAGTTTGTCTTTCCTGAAAATTTATTTATTTATTTATTTTTTTAACTTCTAATAAAAATTATTTGTTCGTTATTATAATAAAAATTTATTTGGTCCTAAAATTTATTAAATAAAAATAAATCTTTCAAAAACAATATCTGTTCTAAGTCTGGACCTGTCCTTTTCTCCTAGCGGCAGAAATCTAATTAACCTTATTCGATTTTAAAATGTCTATTGTAGTTACCTGTTTATTGTTACTAAACTTGAAGTTCTCTTCCAAGTAAAAAAAAAAAGGATATAATATTTATACAAACAGGCTACGATGTCTTCTAGGAAGGTTTATTTGAACTGGACTATGAAAAACCATCAGCGACAACATTGGCACTTTGATACATCTGGTTGAAGAACTTTGTTTACTTTTTGTGTCATGGAAATCGCATAGATTTTATGTAATTTGTCACTACCTCCAGGTAAATTGATTATATTTACTTTGAATTAGATTTTTTATATACACTTTACTTAATTTTACTTTCTTTAAAACATAAAACTTTGGAAGAAAAACTGAATCAATTTTCTAGGTTATGTCTAGCATAGCTATGAAACCGCTTTCTTTGTCTTTTTCGACCCCTGGAGGAGCGTGGTTACTTTAGCGACTGAATTTGGACTAATCTCTTGTTTTCGGGGTTAATTCGTTTATATACCCCAAGAACAATTGCCACTATTTTAGGTAACATGGCGTCTTTCCAAGCACCTAGATAGAATTTTAGCTTGACAAATAGGGCAATTTTAAATAATAAAATTTTAACTTTATTACTAAGCCTTACTTTGCTGTTATTATCTGGGCAGCTATAATCTCACTTGATATTTAGAAAATTTTATGCTCTTTTTAATGGTGTATAGTTATATAAGTTTCATTTTGATCTTGTCACAATTATTTGCATGTAAACAAATTGATGTCATTCTTTCTGACTTCTTATATTTTAATATTTTTATAATTTTCAAATAAACCTCCGTTTAAATCTTATAACTAATACTAAATCTAAATAAATGATAATTTTACACATCTTTTATGACTAATTACAAGGTTTAGGTTTTTTATATTAATTCCACAATATGAGTTTAATAAGCTCGATTTTTGTCTTTTAACGCGTCCCGCACTATACGCGAAAATTAAAGTATTAATTTTTACTTTTTCCTTAAATATATTTATATCATGAGAAAGATGGTTTCTTTCCCTATCTTTTGATATATAGTTTGTTAGGTTGTTTTATTACGGTCAGTTTAAAACTTCTTATAGCATCATTGGATGCCAAAAACACTGTTTCACCAATTTTTAAAATTGTCCTTTTTATTATTAAAATCCAAACACTTTTGTTATTGTGCGGTCAAAACTTAGTTTAAACTTAAATCTACCTTATTCTAACTAAATCTAATCCTAATATTAAATAATTTTCCACGAGTCGATCATTATTGGTTTTGCCTAGGGTTTTTTATGTATTATTGTTTATTTTTGGTCACTATTGTTACAACCCTCTGTATATTTATAACTATCTTAATGGAAGTAATATTTTTATGCTTAAGTAAATTAAAAAAAATTTCTGTGAAATGTGATGTCGATAGATTCATAAAAACAACGCGCCCTCTCAAAACATATTTTTAAGCACTTTTTTTTCGGACACTCAATGATAAAAATGTATAAATTTCGCGATTTTTTTTTTTAACATTTCTTCAAATTAAATGATTTTAGTTTCTCTTGTTTTATGTTTTTGTGATTTTTTGACGATTTCATAATTGTAATACCATAAGGAAATTAAAATAAATGTAATGGCGTCCTACATTTTGGCAGTAAATATGGCGCATTTTTACAGAAATTACTTCTAAGTGGTATTTACTACATAAGGTGTGTTTAAAAGATTTGCCACTTTACTGTAAGTAGCGGCCACTACACTTTTATCACTTTAAAGTCATTTATTACCATTAAGTGGAATATTTGTTGTAGATATTTCAAACTATATAGTCGTGATAACTACAATACCATCTTAAATTTCCCGAAGCCACGGTAAAATTCCCATTGTCACTATAAAGTTCTAATTGGAACATTAACCTATAATTAATTAGTGCATTATAGCGTTTTGTGCGGGCTGCACGTTTTTAAACCGTTACAAAAAGCCATAAACTGATCGAACACCAAGAAGTACTCGAACGATTTGCACGAACTAATAATGCCGGCTGCCGACAACAGGTAGATATTTTCGTCTCTATAAAGTGACCCTTACTTTAAAGTGATTTTTTAAGTAATTGGAACTTTGTGGTAATTTTAAGACATAGTGGAAAGTAAAAATCACTGTAAAGTAGTTTCATGAGTAGCGAGGGACTTAATTTTACCTTAAATATTACTACATAGTTCCACAACTTTGAAGGAATTTTAAAAGTAGCAAGGACATCGTAGTTACTTTTAACGCTACCATAAAGTAATAAAAACTTTAAAGTGATATACCGGTAACAGGACAAAGTTACTGGGTCTATCGAATATTACTTTAAAGTCCTTGCTACTTTAAAGTTATTTAGCATAGTAACTGTCTTGTACCAAAAACTTCAAAAGCTACCTAAAAGTACTGAAACTATTAGGTTTTAAATTGTAGTAATAACTACAAAATTACCAAAAAAGTCTAAATAAGAGTAGAAAAAACTTGAAAATCATTTTTTAGTGATAATTACGTAACAACAACTTATTAGAAGTTCCGATCTCGGTTTTCGCTACTTTGATGCTGCTTGGGATATATATATATATTATATATATATATATATATATATATATATATATATATATATATATATATATATATATATATATATATATATATATATATATATATATATATATATATATATATATATATATATATATATATATATGTTAGACTCATATGCCGAATATAGTTTCTATTTCGGTAGGTGTTTAAACTGATTTACAAATTTCGCGAACTGAGCTATCCGGAGTCGTTCAAATGCCGAATAAAATATATTTTGGCGGATTATCATCAGCTCGTCGCTTGAACATAAAAAAATATACTTTCAATGTTGCTTTTCGGCCGTTTAAGGTAGACCAGAACGCGTGTTTCAAAATAAAAGCCGCTTTGCTTACCAGAACTTACCAGAATTAACAAAATTTTTATAATTTTTGATATGATAGAAGTTATAAATTTTTTTAAAAGTGTAATTATATATTCCCCGGTTTTTTTCCAATACGTTGTTAAAATTTTGTTTATAACTTCTGCAAGTAATTAAGACAAATTCAAAAGCCCTAAGTTCTAGTCGGTCATGGTTAGTTCTGGTAAGCAAAGCGGCCTTTTATTTTGAAACACGCACAAAATCTGTTTTTGGACGACCAGAACGCGGTTTGGCCACTTTTTTCGTCCATTGGCCGTTTTCGGCCTTTGCGCCCAACATATATATATTTTTTTCAAATTCGAGCGACCAGCTGATGATAATCTGCCGAAATATATTTTATTCGGCATTTGAGCAACTCCGGATAGCTCAGTTTGCGAAATGTGTTAACCAGTTTAAACAGATACCAAAATAGGAACTATGTTCGGCAATTGCTCATTTGGCTTTGATCATTTCGCGAACTGAGTATTTATTTCGGCGAATGGGCAAATTCGGCACATGAGTCTAACATATATATATATATATATATATATATATATATATATATATATATATATATATATATATATATATATATATATATATATATATATATATATATATATATATATATATATATATATATAAAAGTTTACTTAAATAAAAAAGTAAATGGTTGTGTCTGATTTCGTAGAAATGAAAAGAATTGTCTCCCTTTTATTTAAGTAAATTATTTTTAATAATTATTAAGGTGTACTTTAAATTTAAGTGTGACAGTGTCTTACCTGTTTAACATTTTAAAAGTTAGAAGCCAGAGTAACAAGGTGCTATGATTATTTTATATACGGAATTTGCTACCTCCTCGAAAAAAAATATTTGAAATACTTCTGAATTCGGATCTGGTTATTCTGTTACCAATATACAGCCAATTACGCAAGGCATCCAAAAAAAATAAAACTGTGTATTTCATCTCTTGCTGTGTCGTTTATCTGACAAACACTTCGTGCTGGTGTTTTTAAATTATGTAATATAAAGTTTTAAAAAATATTTAAATTTTACTTCGCGTTTTAAAACTGGGACTTGAGAATAATATTTTTAAAATAAAACTTACACTACCGCGGTATCTTGAGGCTTCCATAAAATGCAATATTCGCATATCTCCATGTAAAAACGTGGTTCGCTGTTAACCCATTTATGGCCAGTGATGCGTATACGCAACACTGTACTAATTATTTATTTACAAAAAAATAGTGCTTTTTTCGCCTGAAATATGGGTGATACCATTGACGCAAGGTTGAACAAAAGTGACAGAATTAAATTTAAAGAAATTTTTTCATTTGCTTTTTTGTACGAATTTTTAAAAATCGGATTTTTTCTTATATATGACCGCAAATTTCAAAAATCAAATAGTCTATTTAATGTTTTTAATTTTAAAGTTTTGTATTTTTTAACACTAATTACATTTCCAAATAAAACCATAAAATTGAAAACCGAGGCCTAGTTGAACCAGGTTTTTCTAAAAAGGTCATAAATTATGCTGTTGCGTTCACGCATCACCGGCCGAATAAGTGAACCCTGTCGCAAGCGTGTCAGGACAAGTTTTCTCGGGCAGATAACTAAATCGACTAGTCGTACAATATTGTATTTAGTTTGAGCCTGCATCTAATCGAGTGCGTGTTACTTGTAATAAGAGTTGTTGTTTGTTGCAAAAAATGAGAAAATTTCTTACACAAAAGGAGTTAGAGTTGGCCTTAGAGGATGTTGTAAATGAGCTGGAAGATGAAGTTGGTAAGTATTTCTTGTACCTTTTTTTATTATATATACAATATTATACATACAATATTATACATACAATATTATACATACAACAATAATTTGTGATTTTTAGAACAAGTCGACGCTGTCTACATTCCACCAGAGGTAGATCAACTCACAGACGAGGAAGATTTTTCAGAGGACCCGGAAAATATCGAAAATAGGCAGAATGGAGATATAGCGGGAACTTTCGAGATTCACACCGTTCAAAACGACATTTACGATGAATCTGACGAAGAAGATTTGGCAACAAAACGCCGAAAAATCCTAGAAAAAAAACGGTAAGTTACAAACCGACTTGGAGATCTGGATCATTCGTGCACCAGAATTTGCCTTTATCCAAAGAAGAGGAACACATTCAAGAACTTAGGGGCGAATTGGAGGGTTTATCACCGTTGGATATTTTTTTCAAATTTGTCGACGAGAGTGTTATGGATTTGATTATCAAGTTTTCAGAAAAATATGCACAGGACAATAACAGACATGAGTTTCATCTATCACGAAAAGAACTGTTGAATTTTCTTGGGATCCTAATTTTGTCTGGATATCACAGCTTACCCCAGACAGATATGTATTGGTCTTTAGATGAGGACAAAACTGTGAATATTGTCAGGGACTGCATGAGTAGGAATAAGTTCAGATCGATGAAGCGAAATCTACACTTGAGTGATAATAATAATCTGGATAAAGCAGACAAGTACACAAAACTTCGCCCTTTTTTTTGATACAATGAATGAAAAATTCTTACAGTTTGGCATTTTTTCATTCAACTTATCTATTGATGAGCAAATGGTTCCTTATTTTGGACGCCATTCCTGTAAGATGTATATAAGAGGCAAGCCTGTGCGTTTTGGTTTTAAGCTTTGGTGCATTTGTTCTTCGAGTGGATACCTCTACAAGTTCATTCCTTATGCGGGAGCAGCAGAAAATAAAAGTGATATTGGACTTGGTGCGACTGTAGTTCTTGAACTTTTGTCAATTGTGAAAAATCCGCAAAATCATAACGTCTTTTTGATAACTTTTTCGTCCTACAAGCTCTTATCTCTTTTGAAAACTAAAGGTTTTTTGCTACAGGAACGATTCGCGAGAACAGAACCAATAATTGTCCTTTGGTTTCAAGTAAAGTGATTTCAAAACAAGAAAGAGGCACCTATGATTCACAATTTGATGAATCCCACAAATTTCATTAGTAAAATGGAACGATAATTCCATTGTCATGGCAATTAACCCATTATCATGTAGAACCACTTTCTTCTGCCAAAAGATATGATAGAAAATTGAAAAAGAAGTGTCAATTCCACAACCAGCTAATTTCAACATATAATAAATACATGAGAGGGGTAGATTTGCATGATAATGGCGTGGCAAACTATAGAATCGGTGTGATGGGTAAAAATGGTGGTGGCCACTATTTATAAATACAATAGACAGTACTCTTGTCAATTCCTGGAAACTCTACAACACGGTGAATCACAATAAAATATCACAACTGAATTTTAAATCATTTATCGCCGTACGCTTATTAAAAACAAAGAACTTTGTCGCTAGACCACTTCCATTAGAACCACCCAGTGAAGTTAGGGTTGATCCTCTGACATGTAATCAGTAGAACTGACTCCCGAAGAAGATGTCGTGTATGTAGAAGTCAAACAATTTATATTTGTGAGCGTTGCACTATTAATTTACACGCAGACTGTTTTCGGCAATATCACTTAACATTATAGGCCGTTGATGCGTTTACGCAACACCACTTATTTCATAAAGTAGCAGATTTATTTATTTTTTGACGTCACATATGTGTTTCTGTAATGTGTTTGCATAATTAAAATATATAATTTAAAAATTTTAAGTTTTATTTCTACCCTTGGCCGTAAATGGGTTAAAGACGCTTTATTTCTCTTTTTTTTGGACCTTTTTGCATTAAGTGGCTACCTATTTAAAAATGTAATAAACCTTGTTTATAACCCTAATAACCCATTAAACATTATAGTAATCAAAACCACCTTGTAATGTTAATAATTTTTACGCTAAACATAAATAACATTTTAAAACATATATCTTTTTTATATAAACAATACCTTGTGTTTGCATTTTGCAGTTAAACTCTATTATTACACATTTATTCTGTTTCCTTATACGACGAAAACTTATGAAGACAAATGGTGTTGTATTTTTGACTCCGTGACGACAGATGTACGCTTTAATTTAAATAAATAGCTGTTTTTATGGGAGCCGTTGTTTTCCCAACGGCAAATTAGGTAAACAATCCAGTTGTTTTGTTTTGTGTTATTTGAAGTATTTGACTATATATTTTTTAATAGAACATTACCTATATTTTAGTACCTAGTTAGGTACCTAAAAAAAACACAAAAGTGTATTTGTCAGACGATTAGTATTATTTAAAACAAAAATATTTGTATATAAAAAATCAAATACCAACGCTTAGTTTAAGATTTTTTGGCCAAAAATAAGACAAAAATGTTATATAAGCATTGGTTTAAAACGGCTTAATTTTTAGGATACAATGTGTGAAGACAAATTTAGAATTGGATTTAACTTTTATTTTTAAATCGTGATTTGCCATTTAAATAAAATTTGATATATAGAACAGTAATTAAAATTTAAATTAAAACTATAAAGAGTGACCGCAAAAACAGCATATTTTAATCCTACTTTCTCACCCTTGCCAGAGACCTAAAAAAATATCATAAAAATATTCTGCTTATGTCAAATTATCCGTAATGAAAAATCAAGATAAGCATATTTTTTTAGTTTTTCGAAAAGTGGCGAAAATCATCTCCAATAAGGAGTTGATATAATGAGGCAAAACTGAAATATATAAATAAAATTTAAAAAATGAAAAATAATTTATTTTTAAATTAATGCAGGCGTAATATAGTTAAAAGTCCACCCTTAAACTCGCTAAGGGGATTAAATCATTCCCTAAATATGAAAAAATAGTAATAATAATCTTGGGAAAACTACTAAAATATTATAAATCATTATAAATTTAAATCGTATACCTCTCACCAGTATCTATTTAAGGAAAACACCCCTGTAACAAGGGGGTGAGCTATCCCCGAACGTAACAACATACGAAAATATCATAGTAATATAAAAAAAACTGTCAAATATTTTATAATAGATCTTAGTTTTTTAATCAGAAATATTAAAATCACTTGATTTAATTAATTTAAACTTTTTTTTATATAAAAATCCATCCTCTTAGCGGGTGAAATCATCCGCTAAATATGAAAAAAAAATCCAAAAATGAAAAATTCTACCTTCTACTAAGATATTCTAAATTATTAGAAATTTAAATCGAGTACTTCTTACCAATATTTATAAGAAAACCACTCGTATAACTAAAGGGTGAACTACCCCCGGACGTGATAACATACGAAAATATTATAGTACTATAAGAAAACTCGAATATTTTATAATAGATTTTAGCTTTTTGCTAAGATACATTAAACTGACTTGATATAATTATTCCAAACTTTGTTTTCCTAAAAACCAAGCCATTTGGGAAGTAAAATTATCCCCTAAACATAAAAAAATTTAAAAAAATATTCGATTAATACAGGAAAAAACCTAGATATTTTAAATTACGAGAAATATAAATCGAGTATTTTTTACTGATATCTACGAAAAACACGAAGAAAAGTGTGGAATTTTGTGAGAGGTAAAATCATGTGCAAAGCATTTTACCCATGAGGTAATACCAGTAATCTTACTACGTCCCCTTTTGAAAGATAATCATGTAAAATAGGATGTAATAGCTAATACCTCCGCTAGGTGGCGTACGACGAAGCGCAAAAAGAGTGCACATCAAAAAATTATATATGAGGTCCAATTGTTCGAGTTTGCTGTTGAGTATTATTTATTTAAATATAGTTTTTTCATATTGCTGTGATATTTTTGTATGTTATCAGTTATTACGTTCGGGGGTAGTACACCTCTTTGATACAGGGGTGGTTTTCTTATAGACACTGGTGAGAATTACACGATTTAAATTTATAAAAGTTTAAAATATCTTACAATAAGTAATTAAGTAGTTTTTCCAAGAAAAAGTTTTTAATATTTAGGACAAGTAAGCTTAATCTTTAGGATTAAAAAGAAAGAACTATAATAAAATATTTGACAGTTTTTTTTTATATCGGTATCATATTTTTGTTTGTTATTACGTTCGAAAGAAGTTCACCTCTTCGTTACAGGGGTGGTTTTCTTATAGATACTGGTGGGAAGTACACGATTCAAATCTCTAATTATTTCCAATATCTTTGTAGTTTTTCCTAGGTTTTCAAGTAATTTTTTATTTTTTTATATTTAGGGGATGATTTAACCCCTTTAGCGAGTTTAGGGGTGGACTTTTAACTATATTATATTAAATATAATATATATATATATATATATATATATATATATATATATATATATATATATATATAATATATATATATATATATATATATATATTGTAACGAAATATAAGAAATATATTTCGTTAGAGGTTTTTCTTTAATCTTAACTACTAATTTAATTAATAAGTTGGGATATTTATAAAATATTTTGGTGCATGCGCCGGTGAAAATATTTAGGAAGAAATATAATACAAGTTCAGCCGCTATATAAGAATATGGTGGGGGATATGATATTACTTGGGTACTAATAAATAATAAAGGATTTATCTTGTTCCTGCTCCTCAACGTGGTAAGTTGTCTGATTTTGCTATTACTATTTGATTTTCATTTATAAAACTTATTTCATTTTATGTAAATGTTACTTCATTTTAGATTATTCTAAATTATTATGAATTACAAACTGTGATTCCAGGGTTTGTGTTATGTTTTTGGAATACCTTTAAAGGAAAATAACCTCAAAACACGTTTTAACAGCTTAACCTTTCTGGGTAAATTCTCGTTTAATCCAAGTCATCGTGCAACTTTTTGACAATTTTATAATTAGAATAGAACAAACAAACTTCAATCTTTCTATCACAATAAATATTTTTGGAACTAATCTAAATTTTATGAAAATTTACCAATTTTGTCAAAGATAAACTCACTAGAATATTCAAAGAATATCACACGAATCATCTATTTAAAAATCAGTTTCGTCGATCAATTATGATTTAGGAGAGGAGTAAATTGAAATCTAACCAAAAGAGACCAGATAAACGAAACAACGAGTCCTGGATGAAAGTTAACTTTGAAGCAGTTTTGAGGAGACATGCTCTAGTGCATCAACAAGTTAAATACAGTATGGTAAGTTTTCCATTTTCCTATTAAATTTTTGATATTTTTATGTCTATTTTTTTATTTTTAATAATTTAAATCTCGTTTGAGAAAACTTACCATATCTTTATTTGTGTAACGGTACCGACATTTCTCCACTTCTGACTGAATTTATCTAAATTTCTCTTTATTTTATCTTCAACTCGTGTAAATTTTATGAATTAGCAAATATCAGACAACATAAATCATAGTGGGGTTAGGCAGGGAAGGATCTATCGTCAGCTATTTAATTATTTTAAGTTGTTCTTTTTCTTTATTAATGTAAATTCATATCTATTTTTAGTAAATTGCCTCTGACAATATAAATCAAATTTTATTAGTTATAAGAAATTAAATAATTTGGAATATTATTTCCGAATTTGGGTTACTTCTACCTGGAATAAGGAGAAGAATACAGGGAGATTCTCGATAATTTTTATTATTTCTTTTAAACATTCATTACTTAACTAAGATAAAATAATTTGTCGTTCAGCTTAATAATATATTTTTTGTAACTTTATTACCGATATAAACTTATTTCATATCTGTAAAACAAGGAGATTGGTGTACTATTACCAGTGTCCTTGGGATATCTTATTTTATTCTAATTTTATACTGAAATTAGACATTTATCCTTTGTGTAAAACAAAATCCAATGGCGGAAGAAACTCTCAGGCGTCAAAACCTAAGAGATATAACACCTAGTCAACAGCTTTCAAATCAACAAAGGCCAATCCGAGGAACTCCAGGCATAGGCTCCCTGCATCCCAACACAAGGTCTCCACAGTCAGATCCTTCTAACCTCAGAAGACAACTTTCATCATCAGGACAGAGCTGCCTTGCACTGGGAAGTATCCACTAGTCAATACATACACGGAAAGCATAGTTGAGAAAAGGTGACACATCCAAATAACACATTATGCCATTCTGAAGATATTTCAAATATGCAAAAATGTCTAATAATATCAAATTTCAATCAAAATATTGATTCACTTTTAAGAGCTAAAATATTGTGAACACAATTATAATTTTAATAAATTATTTGTAAGTTATAATATCTTTCTATCTCCCTTTCTTTGCAAGCAAACGAAATTTCAAGGCATTTTAAAGTCTCTTTAAAAAGATAGTTTTAAACTTAAATTCATAACTTGTTAATTACCTAATATTGGTCGCATTAAATTATATAGTGCCTTGGGATTTCTGGCCCCATAAAAAAAAGTTTCAAAGTCAAACCAAGCTATCATTTCAACAACCTCACCCGAGATGAGTTTCATATAGCCGAGTGGAACGTGGGCTTTTTATAACAATTTACAAGTGGTGCCCAACGCCCTTTTTTTCAATCAATTACAATATATATATATATATATATATATATATATATATATATATATATATATATATATATATATATATATATATATATATATATATATATATATATATATATATATATATATAATATATATATATATATATATATATATATATATATATATATATATATTATTATGAAAATAAATTATTTTTATTTTTAAAAAATTTTTTTTTAAATTTTTTTATACAAAAATACAATAAGAATTGTTTTTATTCTTATTGATAAAATTCATATATGTCAGTTTTGCGTTTTCATATCAAACCCTAATTAGGGGTGATTTTCGATATTTTTTGAAAAACCAAAAAATATGCCCATCTTAATTTTTATTATCAATAATTTGCCATATGCAGAATATTTTAAAGATTTTTTAAGGTCTCTGGCATGGGTCAGAAAATAGGCTAACTTTGCGGTCACTCTTTTTGTTAATAATATGGACCAGTGACGAAAGTTTCGAGGAATGTTAATCCTTGTTTACTATTATTTTGTTATAAATTTCTTGGTATTATTTTTAAAAATAATTTGGTATACAATACTTATTTTCTGCTTAGTTCCACATAAAATAGGTACACTTGAATAAATTATTTAAACTCAACGGCATTCAAGATGTTTTAATTTTAAACTGGCGTGGTATAATAGAGGGGTAACATTAAAAACAATAGTTATTTTTACAAAAAATACTATGAGTATTTACCCCTTTCTCAAATGCATGCATGCATGGGTTTATTAAGTTTTTTTTTTTTGGTAAAAGTAAAATTGTTATTAAATTTAAATATCATCCTTTCCGACCAACGCAAGTAAAAATTAGAATTTTTCCAAAGGTATTAGATTTATAAATTTAATTTAAAAGTACGTTTTTTAGAACTAAGTAGAAAATAAGCATCATGTACCAAATAAATAATAATAATAAAAGCAAAAAAGTTATGACAAAATAATGTTAATAAAAAATTAAATCGCCCGAAGCTTCACCACTGGTCCATGGTAGTAACAAAGCTTTATTATCAGAAGGTATATTTTGGTTTAATCCGATTTTAAATGTTGGGAAAATTCCAATCCTAATTTTTTCTACACCCGCTTTTAAAATTTGAAGCTATATTAACTATAATATTTTTAAACATCTCTAGAAATATCTGCAGACAACAGGATAATATAGTATATTAATAACCTATAATATATTGTTAGTTTTTTACTTATACAATAGCGAGCAAAGTACAAATGAACGTTTTTAAGTGAAATTAGCATTGTAGCATTTTCTAGTTTATGGTCTAGTTAATAAAATTCATAACTTTAAATCTGTTGACTAATATGGATAAACACAAAAAGTTCAAGGGTAACTATAATTTATTTATTTATATATAATCAAATGGGCGATAAACTATTATATTTTATTAGTTTAAATAATATTTAATGGTATTAATTTATATTTTTTTAATCAATATATTTTATCTGGAAAGCAGACATTCTTTTTTAATTTACTGACATCAGCACATCTTTTAAAATATTATTTTGTTTTAGTAACCTATAAGTAATAAACACAGATTTTCGACCCTTTGCATATTAAACAAAACTTTATGGAAAGAGACTTTTTAGTTTTAAAACAATATTTAAAAAAAAAATTAATAATAATTAGTTTTCTATTGTTGCTAATAGTATGGCTTGCACTGTTCCAATAGGGTATTTTCACTCAATTGATATTGATAATGTTGTGTGTAAAAATTAAAAGTAGAAACACAATTAAGCAAAACCTGCTAAATAACACGGAAAAATACAAACCCCTTACTTTTCTATTTAAGGTTTAATTACCATTGTAATTTAAATAGCCCGCCACTCCCCTAACCAATCAAATTCAACATGGATGCCAAGTCTGTTTAGGAACTATCGATATTTTCGATATCGACAATCGTATCGATTTTAACGAAATGCTAAAATGCGAAATGCTTTTTAGACTTTACACTAAAACACAGCCAGACTACCTAAATAGTTTCAATTGGAATAAAACATAAAAACTTACATCAAAATGGTTTTTACAACAATAATAGGCATGTCCTTTGCGCATTTTCTCAATACTTACAGCAGCACACCAGGCTTTTCTCCTATCGTCTTGTTTTGGAAGAGAAAAGAATATTTTGAAGATCCTAAACTCGCCGGCTTCTGGTTTCGCAAATAATAACAATACACTTTTTTCATTTTGAATAAAATAACGGACATTTACTCGTAAAAGGGTTCATATCAAGGAAAGTTTGGCGATAATAATAACTATAGTAATAAATTGGAATATTTGGAAAGAACACACACTATTTCAAATTAGAAATTATTAATAAATATTAGAGGTTACTGGGTTGACATTGACAATATGACAATTGACAGGAAACGCCAACTTTGTAGATGTTGCGCATATCGATATTTGATGACAGGCGTATCGAATAACAAAAAAGCTGACAAAAAAGCAGAAATTCCACCAATAGAAAATTTAGGGCCGTGACGTCACGGGCCTACAAAATTCAAACTTAAAATTGATTTTAAGCGTTTCCGGAGGCCAAAAAATCAGGAAAAAATATTTTTGGCCTTTATTTTCATGTGGCTTTGCAATAAGCTAATAAAAAATCATGAAAAATGCCTATTATACACACTCTGTTATTTTACCTAAAAATCTAATTAAAACTTTATAGACCACGATATATACAATAATTCAAAAATATTTTTGCCGAAATTGCTCTGGCCTTTTAATTTACTGAAGTTAATAGCCCTTTTACTAAAATGAAAACTTTTATTTTTACTCTATAAATACCAAAAATAAGGGTTTTAACAAATTTTAATTTTGGTTTTAATACAAGGTACATAATATAAAAAAATATACACTTACGTGCAGAGAATTCGGCTTACTACTTTAAATGTATTTTTTAAATTATTTATGAGATCAATCCAAAACGTACATATTTTAATATATGATTTAATATGCTTTACTAGATATAAATTTATTAAGAGTGCCTATTGTTTATGAACTGTAGTAAGCAAAAACAAAAGATATGTTGTTGCAGAAATACATCTCGCAACATGAATGCTATTTTTCCATAGCCAGAAGTACGCCAACAATTCCTTCTAAATCTTGATAAAATAATAAATTATATTTTTTAATTTAAGTAAATTTCTCTTATAATCGTAACAACACCGCCTTAATAATTTGAAATCATTCTGGAAAATTTCTCCTTACCAATCTAAAAAGAGCGAAACAAAGGAAACGGCACGTCGCTTATGCAACGCCAACGCACCGACATGCTTTCATGAACTGGTATTGACGTAGCGGGTGGAAGTATCTAATGAGGGCTCGGGCTCTTCGGACGACGCGAGAGTGTCGAGGGGTCGCGGAGAGGGGTAGAAGCGACGAGAGAGCTCAAAGCGCGCGCGTAAAGATTTTAAAAGTAGTAAGACATTGGGCTTTGTCAGTGAACCATTGTCTGACAGCTTATTTCTATTTCTTACGACTAGTAGAGTCATCCGGGTTGAAATAGAACCCGCGGCTGAAAGGTTTTTCTCTATTCTTTACAACAACGTAATAATTTTCTAGCATTCAGCGCAATTGCCGAAATGTTTTTATTAAGTAGTTTATAGAAAAATAGTTATTGTTTTCAATAGCTTGTACGAAAGTGTACATTTCTCTTATTTTGCTCCAAAAGAAATCACTTAAATTTTATAAACATACAGAGTATGTAGATTAGACGGGAAGAAATACTGTCTGGATTTTAAAGGATTTGCAAGCTTTCTAAAAAAACCAGCAAAATGTTTTTGATTTTTAATGTAAAGAGTACTGTCGTAAGCAAGACTATATTATAATTTAAGTTTAAAAAAGAAAGATAAAAAAAAAAAAAAATATATATATATATATATATATATATATATATATATATATATATATTATATATATATATATATATATATATATATATATATATATATATATATATATATTATGTCGCAGCCAATAGCTTAATTAGCCGTTTAATCAACAGCCTAGCCTCTTTACTAAACAGCGCCATTCAACTAACGGCCTGAATGATATTCAGCCATAATCTTTGTTACAACATTTAATCATCTGGCTGGCTAATGCTTAGGCCAATCGTAGATGTAGTGACCAGGTGACAGGAATAAAAAAAAACATCTGACATAAAAATTCTTTATTAAATAAACTTAAAATGTAAATATTACTGTTCTTTGAAAATCATGAGATCAGATGTGGTTAGTTGTGGTTAGTTTTGGTCAACAAGTTTTCGATAGAAATTCTTTATTAAATAAACTTAAAATGTAACATATTACTGTTCCTTGAAAATCATGAGATCAGATGTGGTTAGTTGTGGTTAGTTTTGGTCAACAAGTTTTCGATAGAAATTCGCCTTAAAAATTAAATTGTTTGAGTCACTCCAGCTAAATTACATTATTATTTTCACTACACTCTTCCATTAAACTTTGGAAAATACCATTAAATTTGTTTGTCGACGCCATATTCATTGACAGTTTGGAGATTTTCGGCGCTAGGTGGCAGAAAGTGGAACTATATTGAAATGAACAGGCTAGGCAAGTGATGAAACGTCATCGATCCAAGTCATTCGCCTAGCGGTTTGATCAATTGGCTGAATATCATTTAGGACGTTAGTTGAACGGCGCTGTTTAGTTAAGAGGCTGGCTGTTAATTAAGCGGCTAATTAGCTAGTTGGCTGCGACATATATATATAATTTTATATATATATATAATATATATATATATATATATATATATATATATATATATATATATATATATATATATATATATATATATATATATATATATATATATATATTATATATATATTATATATATATATATATATATATATATATATATATATATATATATAAAATTAATATATATATTAATATTAAATAAAAAAGACAGCTTGACTGCAATTTATTCCCTATTTTATGGGACCCACCTTATTAGTATATTAATAAGGTAAATTGTAATAAAAACCATTTACAAGTCATTTTCTATTTGCTTTTTAGCTTTTCTTTATTAACCTACCTTACTGCTTTTTATAAAAAACTAAATATTAAATGAATCTTTCATTTAAACACATTATTACATCAATGGCCACAGTAGTTGCCAAAATGCTTGGACTCACAAGCATACATTTACAGTCCAGCTGCTAAAACGCCAAACCTCCCACTTTGTCTGCTCTTTTACCTTAAAAGTGTTTAGACTAGTATCTGCTGCGTATAGATTGCATACATTTTTCTTTCGTCATTGCATACGTTTGCTTTTCTCATAAAAACCACTGATTGACACTGCCACTTCTAAAGCCTTAAACATGACCTTCCAACGTTTTTGAAAATTTTATTTTATAAAATATAAGCATCTTATTGTGTAAATGATACTCTGAATAAATAAATGATTATTACTGTTTTGTTTTATTTATTTTATTATTTAATATAGAAAGCAGCTAAAGAAGTTATATCAGATGAAATAAATCGATTTATCTTTAGGCATCTTTAAAAATAAGGTAAAATTGCATAATAAGGGATATTGAACCATCCCTTATAGTGAGATATTTTATCAGGATATTTCAATTTAACTGTAAAGAGTTTTCTTGCAAATATAACAAAACATAACATGTCTGTTTGTTATTCAGAAATAGTGTACACTATTTTATATTTTTTTGTTACCTACCTAAGCGCTCTGATTGAAGGTGTATTTTAGGACTAAGTGTGTACAAAAAGTGTAAAATAGTTTAAACTATTTTTAAATAACAAACACTTAATAAATAACTATCAATCTGTACTATATAGGCGAAAATATTAATTTTTAATAAAATATTATGGCCAAACATCAAGCTTTCACAATTGCTGCAAATATATGAACAGCAAGAAAAAAAATACTGCTGCAAATATATGAACAGCAAGAAAAAAATACTGATAAATTTAGTTATTGTTATCTAAGAACAAATTGTTTAAGATATTAAAATTTTGAAACTCCCCTTCCTCAGTACGGTCCTGACTAAAATTCTTATAACAGCCAACTTAAATCTGAAAAACCAAAATTTACTAATTAGTAGTTAGTTAGTAGGGATATTCGCATTGCCAACCCAAAAATGTTAGCTTGGACAAACTATTTACTGGCTTTGTGTTTTCATAGACTGCCATAAGATTTAAAAAAAAAAATCATATTATTAGTTAAGTAGGAATTAAAAACAGAAAAATCTAAAAGCCTTAAATATTTTTGGTTATTAATTACTTTTAAATAAAATTATAAATTAAAAAATTGAAATAAGAGTTTTTGCAAACCAGCAGTTTCTCAATATTATTAAGTTAGATGATTTATCAGAACATTACTGTAGAAAACGCCAATACTTAAATCGTTACCAAGCTGATGAAGGCTTTAATTACCGGTACGTTTTACACATTTATCAAAGCTTTTGACATTTCTGCAGAGCGTGTTATAAAATAATAATTCATGGGATTATGGTGTAAAAGGCGTGTATGAGATATAAAAGTTATGTTAGTTTATTGCTTCAGCTAATTACAAATTGCACTTGCATTATTGGTGACCTTATAAATTATAGAAAATTGTATGTGATATATGTTTTTTAAAATATTTGTTTATTTTTGTTAATAAAAATGAAAATTTTAAATTGTAATTTTATTGCTAGGTTCCAAGCCCTAATTATTTTATTTTGTAAACTTTTTATCACCCTACCATTAAACGGGGGATTTATTTAACATTTGCGAGGAAGGTAAAAGCTTACCTGTCACTTTTTTGGTATTTCTACAGCTTGTGCTTTAAGCAATCAGTCAATAAAATCCCTCCCCTTGACCTCACTCAACAAAAGAACACGAAGTACTGGTTTTAGGCATTTCTAAACAAACATTTAAAAACAAATATATTAATAAAGTCCCTTTTTTAAGGAAGAGTACGGGCAAATTAATTTAACTATAACGACTAACATACAAGTATTTCAATGGTACACAAAAAATAAATATTTATTTAAAACTGTCATCCATCAAAACATAAAAGAGAGTGAACTATAACTTTTGTTTGTGGATTTATGACGCAATATGGATATTATCTATACTGCCCTTTATTTTGTGTAGTATACAAATCCTTGATCTTGTTTTAAAATCGGCAAAATTATACTAATTTTTAGCAAAAACCAATAGTAATAAAGTAATATATTATTTCATATTGTTTAGTTGCCTATGGAGAGGCACGCAAGGTTAGTTCTGGCTAGTAATGTAAGGTTTCGTCAAACAAGAAAACAATTGCGCGAACTATCCGATAATTGTTAACAGAAGCTTTTAAAATGTAAAAGGGTTTTTTTCGGAACATGTGAAAATTTATTTATTGCTTATTTTATTTTTCTTATTATTTTATTAACTTTTCTTGTAATGGCTACATAGATATAGATAATTTGGCATAAAGCCAGCAAGAGACGTGGAGCAGGGTATGTGTGAATAATTTTATATTTACGTTTCATAGTTTAAATTTTAAAAATCACATATTACAAATTTATGTAATGTCTAAAGTTATTACTTTAGACATTGTTGGAGAAGTTCCTTTCCCCATCCATCCAAATAAAAGAAAAACTTTTGTGGACTGTATATTATGGTTTAATTTAATAATGATTAACTTTTTACACTATTTACAATTTTTTACAAGTGTTTTAATTGCAAAAAATGTCCAGGTATTTTTATTAGTACAGTTGTTTCAATGTTCATGACACCTTTTGTACAATCTTTTTACTTGTTAGAAAATAATGGTTTTTATCACTTTAATTCGATGATTTGAGACACTGAGAACAAGTATTCATAAAAGGGGAAATTTCTTTAAATTTGAATTATTTTTTTAAAAAACTTGAGTGTAGAAATTTTAGGCAAATAAAAAAAGTTTTACTTCCCCGAGAGAGAAATTGCAAAAAAATTTCGAAAGAAAAATGAATATTTGAAAGCGACTTTGCGCAGAGATGGAAACGATGAAAGGTACAGAGAACCTTTTTTCCTTGGGTGTTTTCCGTAAGAAGTGTACCGAGCGACTCTCTTTTCCTTTGGGGTACCGAATGTGTCATCCCTCCATGCGAGAGAGAGAGCATGTCACTTGCCAGCCAATTGTTGCTTTTGCCATCGGGGGCGAGGAACCTGCTTACTCGTCATTGGCTCAGCGCATCAGCCCTGTTTTTTGGGAGGACGTGATTATTTTAGTTGGGGATCGGAAGAGAAAAAGAATTCTAAGAACGTTGTGGTTATTAAAGACGGCGCGTTACAAAGAAAAAACCCTTAAAGATTTAAATCTTTAAAAAAAGAAAAAATTTGTGTTTTTAATTTCTTGGGAAAAAAATTTGTTGTTCCCGGGAAAAGACATATCAGCAGAAAGGTTACAGTTGGTTAAATTTACCTATACAAAATGTTTAGCAAATTTATAAATAATGCCCCTTAACTAAAAAAAGCTTTATTCAATAAAAAGTATTTTGTATAACTTTAATTTAATTAGAGTGTTAAAAAAAGTATCAGTTACAATATAAAATATATTAAAATAATCTATTGCCGAAAACTGCTGTGTTGGTTTGAGTGATTATTAGATTTTTTAATATTTTACATACATTGGTTTTAAAAAATAAACTCATTAAAAAATATAAAAAAGTTTTTATGAATATGGGTCCAAAAATGCATTGTTTCTAAAATGATTTTAATGTGTTAACCATTTATAATATGTTTTTTGTAATTAAAAATTTAAAATAC
>JAHBCN010015360.1:0-20980 GCA_019359885.1 Listronotus oregonensis
AAAAAGACCATTTTAAGAAATGTGTTTGACCCCAAAAATTTCCCCGTAGGGGGAATTTCCCCCCCCCAATTGTTTTTGGTATTCAAATTTGGTTTTGCTTTAAAACCCAAAAAAATGAAAATAACAAGTCAACAAATTTAATTGGGGCTGATGAAATGCCCCAAATGTATGGAAAAAATATCTGCACAACAGAGAGGAAAAATTTTTTTTCCCCTTTTTAAAGAAAAGGGTTTTATCCAAACGATGACAAAAGGTTTTTTAACCCCACCTGTACTTTTATTATAAAAACTGAAATAGAAAATTTTAAATTTTTTTTCCGCCGAAAAAAAAAAAAATGCTAAAAAAAAGGCAATTAAAGGCCCAAAAAAAAGGGGGGCGGGTTTTGTGGACTGTTTTTTGCCCTTTTTTTTCTTTTAAACCCAAAAATGGGGAAGTCGAAGTTGGGGGTCAAACAGCAAAAAATTGTAAAACCCCCCCAAAAACCCCGACACAGTACAAAACCGGCAGAAACGGTGCCACGGAATGTTTGGATCGATTTATATAAATTATGGGGGATAAAAAAATTTTTTAAACAAAAGAAATATTAATTTTTTTAAAAAAAAAATTAATAAAGAAAATAAAAAAAAAAATGTAATTTTAAAAAAAAATTTGAGTGCATTTACGCTACCCCTTTGGGGGGGTGGGGAAAAAAGGACGTGGAGACAGTGGGCGAAGACTAACAAACTCCCCCCAAAAATTTTCGTATAGAAATTAAAAATATTATTTTTTTTTTTGGGTTCCAAATTCGGTGTATCTTTTCGATGTTTTTCCCGGGGTTCCCCAATCCTACAGGAGATAATTTTTGGTAATTTTTTTTCCTTTAAAAAATGGCAAAATTTTATACACCTTTTAAAAGGGTGAAAATAATCTATCCCCCCTCTGTAAAATTCCAAAATTAGAAGTCGGTTAAAAAAATAGTATCTAAACAAACCTTTTTTGGGGTGACTTTTAAAAAAGGAAATATTAAGAAAAAACCCAAATTTTAAAAAAAACTTTGGCAGCAGCCTAGATTTAAAGGGGAAAAAAAATTTTTGAAAAAATTAAAAATTAAAATCCCTTTTTTTGAAAAAAACATTACCCCCCAAACCCCCCTTTTTTTTCGCGGCGCGAATGGACTCCCCAAATTTAAAAAAAAAAAAAAAAATGGATAAATTTTTGTTTTTTTTTATTAATAAATCATTTATTTAACTCTTTTAAAACCCCAAAATCTTTTTACCATGCAAAAAAAACCCCAAAAAAAAAAAAAAAAATAATTTTAAATTTTTTTTCCAGAGGTATCCCAAAAAAAAAATCCTGAAAATTGGTTTTTTTGATTATAACTCGAAAAAATTAAATTTAAAAAAAAGGGTTAAATTTTAAAAAAGGTCTTGTAAAAAACCCCGGTTTATTCCAAAAAAGTTTCTTATCGTTTTTATTTTTTAAGATTTGGGGAGTTTTAATTTATTCTTGAAAACCCCTTTTTTATATCTGAAATAACTTTTTATTCGTTTTTTTTCTTTTTTGTTCCCCCCTTTTTGACTTCGTTAAATTTTTTTTAGGGAAAAAAATATTAAAAAAAACCCCTGGGGCCCCAATTTTTTTTTTGTGGGCCTTTTAATTAAATACAACAGGGGGGGACATTTTCATGGATTTTATAATGGAGTCCCCAAAACATATGATTCCCCGGTTCCTCGTATATCTGTTATTAAAAAATAAGTTAGTTTTATTAAAAAAACTTTTTTTTTTTTGGCGTTTAAATGGAAAAAAACATAAAAGTGCCATTAATACCTGTAAAATTTAAATTTTTTGGTACCTTTCCCCTTTTAGCAATGGTGCCACAAAAAGGGGAAACTTTTTGTTACTTTACGTGCATAACAGATATCATAACATAACCTTAAATACTTGAGTGTTATTTAAAAATTAGTCTGTGAGATGTGTTTTTCGTTTCTCTTTATTTTCGTATGATATGGTAAAATAAAAACTGTGTTTTAGCAAGTATGGGGGAAAAGAAATTCAGAAAGTGGTATAATTTTTAAAATTTTTTTAAATTTCTGCTTGGGGTGTCTGTTAAAAAATCCTTTAAAATAGGTTTTTTTATAGCAAAATCTTTTTTGGAACGTTTTCTAAAAGTTTTTGTTACCTTATATAGAGCACGAAGGAAAAAAAAAATATTTGCATCAAATCTATGGTATAAAATACAGTGATATTTGATTTTTAAATTTTTATAATGAATTTAACAAAAAAACCTTTTTTATGTTATTTTTTGGGGATTTTTGCTAAAATTTTTTTTCGAAAAGAGGTCGATATCCCTTTTCCCGCTTTTAACTTACTCATCCTTTCTCAGGGTTTCCCTTCCCTAGAATGTTTCAACAATTTTTGGGGTGTTTTTTTGACAATAGTTCATTTTGTTTTAAATATAAAATTTTCTTTTAAAATTTTTAAAAGGGGCTAAAAAAAAATATTTCCTTTTTTAAAAAAACATTTTTCTAATAGTCAAGGGGTACTGAAAAGAGAGACCCTTTTTCCCCTCTGCCAACCGGAAAAAAAATATACTAGAACCGGGTTCAAAATTGGGGAAAACTTAAAAAAATTTTATTTAAGTACTTTTTTGTACTTCAAGTTTTTTACTTCAAGTACTTTTTTTTGGGGGGTATTTTTACTTGTACTTGAAGATAGCCTAGTTCCCCAAAAAATTAACCCCAAAAAACGGGGACTGTATACAGGCCCTGGAAAAAGTCGGCTTAAAAGCCCTTTCGGTAGCCTGGGTACCGGCCAAAAAGGGCCATCCAGGCAACGGGGGGCCATCCAAAAAAGAGGATCACCCCGGGGGAAATGATGGCCCCCCGGGAAACCTTCCCCCCGGTATCTCGGTAGGTCTTTCAAAGCATCTAATAAGAGTTTGGGGAGACAGACAGTTTAAAAACTGGGGGATAAAAAACCCCAAAAAGACAGGCAAAGCAGTTCATTAAGCCCCGTTTGGGCCCAATTTAACATCGGACCCATTTTCCCCAGCCAAGGTCGGGGGAAAAACGGTAGGTCAACTAACGGGGCTTTTTAAAAATAAAACCCCCCGGGGAAAAAATAAACCTGGTGGAAGAAAACCTGTATTTTGGGGAGGCTGAAAAACAGCCTTACGTGTGGTGCCCATTGCGAAGCACTATGCAGGCTTAGGTTCACTAGGTTGGGGGGAGGAGAACCAAAAAACCGGCAAGTTATGGGGGCCAGTGTCGAAACTCTTGAGTCTAGTTAAGAAGACGGGCTTGGACAAGGCACTCTAAAGAACGATAGGAGAAACCACAAATAAATCTCGTTTGCAGGGGGAGGTTTTTTTCGCCATCTCCGCTCAAATAATCTAATCTAATCTAGCCTTAGATAATCGTACAAACAATTTAAAAAAAAAAAAATATCCCCCCCTTTTTGTTTTTTTATTGTATTGCATTACGGCGCTCATTTGAAATGGATCCAACAGCAAGATAAGTGCCCCTATTTTTTGGGAATTTTTGATTTTTTTTTGTTCTTTTTTCGAAATCAACCTTTAAAAAAAAATCCTTTTTTGTTATTTTTGTTATTTTAAAATAATGATTACTAACATTTTTTTAGCGACAATTTTTTCAAAGGGAAAATTCAGGATACGGTTTCCAAACCCCACTCCGAAAATGAAAAAAAGGGACAGTTCAAAAATATTCTATTGGTGTGATTTGACGTTTGATGGGGGTTTCCCCCCAAGATTTCTTTATTGTGAATGTTTTTCCTTTTTAAAACCTTCATTTGAAAAACCCCCGTATTTTAATGCCTTTTAAAAAAATTTTCCCCCATTAAAAAATGGAAACATAAAAAGTTAATTTTTTTTCCCCTGATTTGATTTTGTGTTAAGGGGAAAATTTAAAAAAATTTTTCCCCCAAAATATTTTTTTTTGGCCAAATGCTGTAGACACCCATATGAAAACCTCCCCTTTTGAAAAAGTATCGGATGCCAAGGGGTTTAACGCCAACCGGGGAAACCCCAGGGAAAAAAAAACTTTTCCCCCATAATAGGTTAAGGCCCGTTCACACGAGTACGGCACTGTAGGCCTGTTGCCATAAATTTACATACGAAATTTTACATTTTTTGGGGCATCAAATCATAAATCCTTAAAACGGACCTTAGAAACCCCTTTCTTTTTTTAAAATTTTTTTTAAGACGGGCCCCCACTTTCCAATGACGTAGCGCTCAGTCCTTAAAGTTTTTTGGAGTTGTTAAAAAACCCCCTTTTAAAGGAAAAAACCTCTAATTTTTTTTAAAAAAAAATACTCAAGTAAATTTTTTTTTATTTAAGAAATTTAATTATTTAAGTACTTTTATTTTTTAAGTATTTTTGGTTTTTTTTAAAATACTTTTTTTTTCTTTAATTCTTTTTTTTTATTTAAGTCTTTGTTTTACTTTAAGTATTTTGGGTTTTCCCTTAATACTTGGTTATTTTAAGTAAAATATTTGGGGGTACTTAAATACTTTTTAAATTTTCTTGAAAATGCAAGTACATTTTAATGAATACTTGGTAGTTGTACTTGAAAAAATTTTTAAAAAAATTAAAAAAATTTGGGACTTGTACTTGAAGTACTATTTAAGAGGGGTTTTTTTCACTTGACCGGGGTAGGGGTTCCAAAAAAAGGGGGTCAAGGCTATGATAATTTTTTTTTTAATTTTTTTAAACCCTTTATGTTGTCAATTCTTATTTTTTTTTTTTTCATGATAGTAGTAATATACCACTAAAATTTTTTTTTTTTAACTAAAGCCTTTTAAAGATTTTAAATTTTAAAATTTAAAAAATTTTAAACTTTTGTTTATATAATTAAAGAAAAAAAAATGGTATATTAATACTGGCCTCTCGATTAAAAAAAATTAAAATTAATATTATACAGGCGGGTATCAAAAATGTTTCACACAATTTTTTTTTTAAATTTAGCTTTGACTTAATGACATAGTTTTTTTATCCGGATGGCATATGGGTAAAGGTCGTCCCAATAACCCAAAAAATGGTTTTTTTTAAGTGTTTGATGCATCTTAAAAATTTTGGAATAAGTTAAAAAGATAAGATAAAAAGGTGAACATGTGTTGGCCTGACCTACCTTGGGGGACCAGGTACTGGGATAGGGTAAAGGTGTTAAAGAATGGCCCAAAAAAAAAGTTTAATTCAGGGGGGCCCAAAAAACATATATCGAAAGTTAAGTAAGAAGTAATTAAGAATACAAAAATAAAAAAGGCAGACACTTTTCAGGGGGTAAACATTTAATAAAAAACCCCCCCGTTGGCATAACTACTTTTTCCCAGCCAAAAAATTTTCAAGAGATGAAAAATCTTTAAAATACATTGTTTTAAAAATAAATTCTTTTCAGTAAATCAATGCATAAAAAAAAGAAGATTTTTAATACATATAATTCACGTTTTAAAAATTTTAAGGTTAATACAGTGGATAACTATGCCAATAGCAAAAACCCATTTTATAACAAGATTTAGAAAAAATCAAAAAATTTTTTAAAACTTTTTTTTTTACCCTGTAATTCGATTCCTTTTTTTAAAAAATTAAAAAAAAAGTAAAATTTGAGAAGGTCCTAAAATATTTCATTGCAAAAAAGTTTAATTTTTTTTAAAATTAAGGGGGTTTCCCCTTACCGTTCATCCAAGTTCGTTTTTTTTGTTGAGAGATTATAAAAAACAATTGTACAAGTTTTCATGGTGCACTGTTGTTAAAGTTAGCAATGAACTTAAATTTGGGTTAAATTTAAAAAAAGGAAAAAAAGAACACTGTTGGCAACGGGGGATAGCTTAAATGTTAACTTTTTTTAAAATTTAAAAATTTGTCAGGATTTTGCATTTAAAATCAAATAACATTAAAAACCAATATAAAAAAAAATTGGTTTAGACACTTCAACAGAGTATTTTTTTTTCAAAAAAAAGCAGCACAATAGATAGCTTAAGAAAAACCCAAAGGGGAACCCCTTTTTAATTTTTGGGGTTTTTTTGGTTTTCTAATATAATTTTTGCCTCTACATTTTTTTGATACATTTTGGAAAATAGATTCACCCAAAAAATAGAAATTTTTACCCGAAAACCCTTTTAAAAAACCCCAATTAAACCCCTCTAGATGAGATGGGGTTTTGGGGAAATCAAGAGCGTTTTGTACGATTTCACATTTTAAATTTTTTCCTTTTTATTTTTAAATTTTTTTTAGAGTACCCCAAACTCTGGGACGCGATTTTTTTGTCTGTAAAAACTATTTTGGGTTATTTATCACAACCTTCGACATATACTACTAGAGGCAACCTTGCAACTTGGTCTTTGGGAAACTCCACGTGAGGGGAAAAAAAAAAGAATGCAACTTTTTTCCCCCCCCCCTTTTCATGCTGAGGGGGTATTACTTTTTTACCGACTAATAAAACGAAAATGGGGAAAAAACAGTTGTTTTTTTCCCTTTTTTCCCCTTACGCACACTGTGAGACTTAATGGGGCATTTTTTGGAAAATTATAATATTTAGTATTGCAAGCTAAAAACAATGGGACATTTAAAAGGCCCAAACATTAAATTAAAAAATTTTTTTTTTATAAGTTTTAAAATAAGTGATACTTTTTTTCTGCATCAAAAGAGAATGCAAAATGTATTAATTTAATGATGAATTCCGATTTGAGCTTTTCTATTATGCTGCTTGTTTTTAAAGAAAAAATATAAAATTATTTTTTTAAAGTGTCGCACCAATTTTTTTCATATTGTGTGCAAGGTAATTTTTTTTTTAAAAAAAATGCCAAAGAATTTTAAAGGGAAAATTTGAACTAAACTATTTCTTGTTTTGTAGTTACCACGAAATGTTTAAAAATGCGCTGCTTTGTAAAGGGGTTTTAAATTTTTTCTGTTTGTTAAATTTAACAATTGTTAAGTCCACTCGGTCGTTAGTTTTATCAGGTCTACTATGATTGTTAAAAAGGGGAATTTAAAAAAAGATGATTTCGTTTTTATGCGGCGTGTTTCGAAACATTACCTATGACTAAAAAAAAATTTTTTGTTATATTAACCAGACCTACTGTTAAATCTGCATTAAATATTACATTTAAACTTATTAATGTTTAAGATTCAAGCCTTTAAATTTGGTGGCCTTTTTTAACTTAATTTTAATACTGTATTTATTACATTAAAACCCATAAAAATTGCCCATCAAGTGACACAGGTGAAAAAAGGACAGATATAGTTTTTTTGATGTGCCCAGCACATCGAGAGAATTGAACTGACTTGTTTGAAAGACGTTAAAAGATTTTGATTCGATGTGGTCGTGAATCTATAATTTTTCTTTTTAAACTTTCAAAATTTACAGTCTTTTCAGACTAAGAAAGTAAATATATGTTAAGTGTCGTGTCATAAGACATCTAGATGGTTTAGTATCGCCGCAATCCTGAAAAGCAGCAAAAGGGGCCCCTAACACCAGTGGGTCGGTATAATATTTTCATAATTTCATAATTATATTTGTTTATAATTTTATTATTAAAAATACAGTCCATTTTTTCGTATTATTAATAGTGAAGGCCACCTTGCGCCATCATTTAATGGTCCTTCGAGCCGGATTGTACCTTGCTGTCAGCATTTTTTGTCGATTTAAAATTCTCAAAAAAAATTAATCTCTACGGGGGCAAGTAGTTTACTTGGATCAGGTCGGGTAGTACCACACGGGAAGTACGCGCGGATATCGATTTTCTCGCGACGACTCAGGTTTGCAGCGTTCACAGTAGCAGTGGATAAAGTTCTAAAGGTTTATAGGCAGTGAATAATTACAATAAAAATCTTAATTAATATTAAAAATTTACGGTTCTCTTTATTGTAATATTTATTTATGAACTTTTTTTATTTTATTAGTTTCTGTGTGACCTAAATATTTAAATTGGTAATTTCTTTATAAATTTTAGGTATTTAAACACAAAGGCAAACTTATATTAAAGGTTGGTATCTCTTGTTAATTAAAAATTTATTTAAAACTTTAGAATCATGAGTAGCGAAAAATTTAATAGGACAGTAATGAAAAGAACTTTAGCTCTTAAGAGATTAGAAGAATCTTATAATATTGGTTTACCAGCAAGAACTGATGATTCTAAAAAGTTAATTTTTTAGTTCGGGCTGACGAAGTCGACCAGATGTATGACGACTTTAGCAAAGCTCATAATTCTATTATAATGCTCTTATCAAATGATGATGAGTTTCAAGATCACGATAAAATTAGAAAACAGGGTGATACATTTTATTATGCTATTAAAACAATTAAAAAAGATATGTATCTTGCAGATGCTCCTGCTAGTTCTTTAAATATTTCTTCTTCAGATACCTCATTAAAAATTGATACTCGTTTACCTAAAATGAGTATTCCAGTATTTGAGGGTAATGTTAAATTATGGCCGCCATTTATCGATTTATACAAAAGTTTAATTCATAATAATAGTACTATAAATGACGTACAAAAATTTCAATATTTACATACCTTTTTAAAGGGAGAACCTTTAAATTTAATTAAAGGAATTCCTATTACTGAAAATAATTACTTAATAGCCTATGAAACTTTAAGCAAGAGATACCAAAACAAACGTTTTGCAGCCACTTCCCACTATAATGAGATGTTTAACGCTCCAAGCATTCAAAAGCCTTCAGCAAAAGAACTTCGATTTTTGCTTGATACCTTTTTAGAAAATATTGCAGCCTTAAAAGCGTTAAAGTTTGAGGTCGAGTATTGGGATTTTTTATTATTTAA
The DNA here is from genome assembly GCA_019359885.1 of Listronotus oregonensis. Classification (NCBI taxonomy): domain Eukaryota; kingdom Metazoa; phylum Arthropoda; class Insecta; order Coleoptera; family Curculionidae; genus Listronotus; species Listronotus oregonensis. The sequence continues at coordinate 8,779 of JAHBCN010015360.1, forward strand.
TATGTTATTACCTAAATTGGATACCACTACTCGCACCGAGTTTGAAAAGGAGCACAGAGAAATTGAACTTCCAACCTTTAAAAATTTAATTGGGTTCTTAGAATCATATTGAAAGGCTTTAGAATCGGTGCAATTAATGGTACCTGTTTCTAAATTTACTCCTCCAAAACCCATTCAAAATAATTTTAATAATAAGAAAAGGGTTTTTCTTCTTCCTCCTCTTTCATGACAGTCCAAGATGATAACACACATGTCTCTAAAAAATGCATCCTATGTACAGGATCACACATCTTATGCAGGTGTCAAACCTTTTATCCAAAACTCCCAGGAGAGATTCACATTGGTGAGGCAACTAACTATTGCGTAAATTGCTTGCCGGTCCCCATGCTTAAAAAGTGCCAGTACAACGAATTGCAAAATATCAAGTTCCTCATCATACTCTACTTCATTTCAATCGAAATAATACAGCAAGTATTGTTTCCCCAAGTAATACCGACCCCTCGTCGGTATCTACACAATCAAAACCAGAAACCTTAATTTCAAATGAACAAGGTTCTTCTCCAAATGCTCCAGCATCAGTAGTCACTACTCAGTCTCCTCTTGTAGGTTCTAGTTTGCTTGTTCCTCAACAAACAACTGTTCTGCTTTCTACCGTAGAGGCAGAGGTAAGAGACGCCCGTGGTGGTTTTCAGACTGTTCGTTTATTAGATCGGTATGGCCCAAATTTTTTCGAAGTGTGCAAATAGGTTAGGTTTACCTTGTAAAAAATTTAGTATGTCCATAGAAGGTCTTAACAGCATGTCTTCTGCTTGTAGCCGGGGCATAACAGAGTGTTTCATTAAGCCATGTGGAAAAACTCATCCTGATTTCCAGTTTGAAGCTATTGTTTTACCCAAAGTGTGTTCTGAGCAACCAAAAATGGTTATTCAAACTTCATTTTGGACTCACATTAAAAATTTACCCCTAGCAGATACTAAATTTGCATACCAGGGCCAATTATATTCTGATTGGGGCGGAGTTAGTGCCATATATTTTATGTTCAGGCCGTATGGTTGGCCAACCAGATCAACCTGTCGTAATCGAAACGGTTTTTGGTTGGATTTTACAAGGCAGAGCATCAGCTGTCACTTTTCCTAATTTCTCAATAAATCTTCATATATCTACCGAGCCGACGCTCGACACTACCCTTCAAAAATTTTGGGAAGTAGAAAATATTTCTAAGCCTTTATCAAGAGATCCTAGTGAGCTTAAATGTGAAAGCTTCTTTAAAGAAACCACATATCGCGAGCCATCTGGACGTTTTGTGGTCTCCTGCCTTTTAAACAAGGTCAACCCCAACTAGGTAACTCTTATTTACAAGCCTTAAAACGTTTTTCTATGTTAGAAAGGCGTTTACTTTAAAAATACTGAACTAAAACTTGCATATTTAGAGTTTTTGAAGGATTATTTCCAGTCTGGTCCCATGACTTTGCTTGATACTTCTCAGTATTGTTCCTCTTCGGCCTACTATATTCCTCATTTTTGTATTTCAAAGGGCCGAAAAATTCGGGTTGTTTTTGATGCATCCTGCGCAACTTCAAGCAGGCGTATCCCTTAATGATACACTTCTTACAGGCCCGAAATTACAAAAGGATATTTCGTCTATCCTGCTTCAATTTAGGTTTCATCCCTTCGTTTTTATATGTGATATTAGACAAATGTATAGGCAGATTCTTGTCCATCCTTCTCAAAGAGATTTTCAAAGAATCTTATGGCGTTCTTCAGATGATGAACCACTACAAGATTATGCTCTTAATACAGTCACGTATGGAATTTCAAGTTCCCCCTATTTAGCTCTCAGAACCCTTCAAGAATTAGCAAACCTTGAAGGGCATAATTTTCCTAGAGCAGCCGAGGTTCTTAAGCATAATATTTTTGTTGATGACGCGGTGGTTGGTTCAAATTCTTTAGACTCATTATTGAGTCTCCAAACAGAGCTCATACAGCTCTTGGAAAAAGGCCGTTTTGAGTTGAGGAAGTGGGCAAGTAACCGCCCAGAAATACTATCATCTGTTTCATCTTCACACTTACAGATGCCTTGTACTTTTGATAAAGAGGAACCCATTTTTATCAAAGTTTTGGGTTTGCAGTGGAATCCCTCCGAGGATATTTTTTCTTACTCTTGTAATGTAATAGAGCGCCCCACAACTAAACGTAATATTTTGTCCGAAGTGGCGCGTATTTATGATGTCCTTGGATTTGTTTCCCCAGTCGTTTTGTGCGCGAAAATTTTGATGCAACAATTATGGTTATCAAATATTGGTTGGGATGATCGCCCAAATGAAAAAATTGCGTGCAAATGGGATCAGTTTAAGAGAGAACTTCCAGAGCTGGCCAAATTGAAAATTCCAAGGCGTTCGTTCGTTGATACCCCGTCTCGTATAGAGTTGCATGGATTCTGTGACGCCTCGGAAACTGGCTATGGTGGTGTAATATTTTTTAGAGTCGAACAAACTTCTGGAGAAACTCAGGTTTTCTTAGTGGTAGGCAAGTCTCGAGTAGCACCGCTTAAAGTTCAGTCACTTCCAAGACTCGAGCTTTGGGAGCTGTTTTATTAAGTGATCTTATTGCCTACGGTTAAAATGTATATTCTAGATACATTACTTTCGACGCTGAATTTGCTTGGTCTGATTCTCAAGTAGTTTTAGCTTGGCTAGCTTCCTCTTCCCATCGTTGGAAACCTTTCGTGGCGAATCGTGTATCACACATACAAGAAATTCTTTCTTTTTCGGCTTGGCGTTATGTACCGTCTGCAGATAACCCAGCCGATTGTGCCTCCCGTGGGTTAATGCCATTAGATTTTTTAAACCACAACTTTTGGTTTGACGGCCCATTATGGCTTAAAATGTCGGTGCACGACTGGCCTACCCAACCTTCTATTACAGAGTCTTCACTCTTAGGTTTTTCTCAAGAAGAAAGAAAAACGGTTTTGACAATAACTGCCGATGACAACTGTTTTATTTCATTGTTAAATCAATTTTCATCTCTTCCCAAAATTATACGCATAGTGGCGTATATTTTGCGTTTGCTGATTTTATTAAAACAAAAAGCAATCATCTATACACCTTTGGCCCCAATTGAAAATCAAAAGGCACTTTTAGTTTTGTCAAACAAGTTCGAAACGAGTGTTTCTCTGATATTTTTAATATTATTCGCAGGAATGGGTTGCTACCCAAACTATTTCGAAAGCTGGCTCTTTTCGAGGACAAAGATGGTTGTCCAACATTCGTCATTACCATATAATGAAAAGCATCTCTTGCTATTGTCTAAGTCTCATCGACTTACCGAGCTTATAATAGAAAACGTTCATAAAGAAAATCTTCATCCGGGATATAAAACGTTACAGTATTTGCTTTTACAGCAATTTTGGATACTATCCCCACGGTCGGCAATCTTCAAATGTTTGTCCCATTGCATTAAATGTTTTCGCGCTAAGCCGAAATCTTATACTCCAATAATGGCGGATCTCCCAGCTATTAGAGTCTCTCAAGTAAAAGTATTTTCTATTGTTTGCATAGATTATGCTGGACCTATTTTGATAACCACGAGTAAGGGGCGAAATGCAAAATCTTTAAAAGCTTACATTTGTATCTTTGTTTGCTGCGCCGTAAAGGCTATACATTTAGAGCTAGTCTCTGATCTTACTTCTGAAGCCTTTATAGCAGCTTTCAGGCGTTTTGTTTCACGCCGTGGCCGATGTTCAGAAATTTTAAGTGATCAAGGCACTAATTTTATTTGCTTAACAGGCAAATGTTGGAGTATTTAAGCTTGCCGCAGAGGCAGTTTCTATCCAGTGGAAATTTAATCCACCTGGCGCTCCCCATTTTAACGGTTTGGCCGAGTCAGGCGTCAAATCAGTTAAGACACACCTTCATAGGGTTATTGGTGAACAGGTGCTTACATATGAAGAATTAAATACTCTTCTTACTCAAATTGAGGCTTTACTTAACTCACGCCCTCTGTGTGAAGTAAGTAATGACCCAAATGACTTGCAACCTTTAACTCCCGCTCATTTTTTGACAATTGAACCTTTAAATAATTTTATCCCTGATCCTGATACATCGCATCTCAAACTTAATCGCCTGAATAGATGGCAATTGATCCAACGAATGCATTCTGACTTCTGGCGACGTTGGCAACACGAATATTTACATACTCTTCAACAGAGGGGTAAATGGTCAGAACAAACTTCAAACATTAAAGTGGGAAGTTTGGTATTAATTAAACAAGATCAAAGCCCACCTTTTCAGTGGAAGTTGGGTCGTGTTATTACACTGCATTCGGGAAAAGATGGTGTAGTCAGAGTTGTTACCCTTCGAACCGCGAAAGGTACAATGCAACGGCCAGTGGTCAAACTTTGTCCATTGCCCATTAATTTTTTTTTCTTTTGCCTTGCCTTTTAGATATTTTTTTATTTTTTATTTACCTACGGTAGATTCGTTATTTAGAAATTTAAGTAATTTAAAAGTTTAAATTGTATAATTCTTTACTTAAAAAACCTTGTTTTTGGGGGTGGAATGTAGTAGTAAATCCCACCTGGAAGGATCCCGTAGGGCTTACAGGCCCTGCACCCTAGGGTTGCCAACCACCCCTCGCTCTCCTTTTTGGGTGAGCAATCCTCACTACGTGTTTGCCATGTTGGCTATCACGGTTGTTTGGGGTTTGAAGGGCTTAGCCTGGAATCTGGCAGGGATTGGGTTTTAAGAAGTGACTGAGAAGCTGGGGCCCTTGCCCAGTCACTCGGGACAATCCAGAAATCGGATTTTTAAGTGGCTAGCCGAGAGGCAGGTGGTGGTACCCGGGTCAGGGAAAACTGCATTAAGATATTACATTTAAACTTATTAATGTTTAAGATTCAAGCCTTTAAATTTGGGGCCTTTTTAACCTAATTTTAATACTGTAAAATACATTAAAACCCATAAAAATTGCCCATCAAGTACACAGGTGAAAAAAAGGGCAAGATAGTTTCGATGTGCCCGGGACATCAGGAAAATTTAACTGACTTGTTTGAGACAGACGTTAAAAGATTTTGATTCGATGTGGTCGTGAATCTATAATTTTCTTTTTAAACTTTCAAAATTTACAGTCTTTTCAGACTAAGAAAGTAAATATATGTTAAAGTGTCGTGTCATAAGACATCTAGATGGTTTAGTATCGCCGCAATCCTAAAAAGCAGAAAAAGGGGGCCCTAACACCAGCGAAGCAGTCAGCAGAGGTGAGTGCCATTTAAAGCTTTTTTATGGGTCGTATAATTTTTTCATATGTAATTTATAATTTATATTTGTTTATAATTTTTTTATTAAAAAATAAGCCCATTTTTCGTATTATTAATAGTGAAGGCCACCTTGCGCCATCACCTACAATGATGTTATCTTAAGGTATACGTAATATTACCGGTGGGACTCTACACTCTTCTGGTCCACTATAGGCGGAACAAGTTCGCCATTAATCGTTTCCAAGCTGGAAAAAGGGGTTTTTTTAACTGCCCAATAGGTCCTTTTTTTTTCCAAATAAGGCACATACTGATTACCAGTCCACATTTCTATGGATGATCGATAAAAAAAAAATGTGTTATTTAATCATTCTTTTTTACATAAACATTTGACATTTTAAAACAAAATTAACATTTTTTTGGGAGACAATTATATTTTTCCCCCATAGACGCACAAAACAATGAAAAAATTTTTGGAAAATTTTGGACGCCGCTTACCAAGCGGGCGTCCATCGGGAAAAATGTTCACACGCTGCCACATCGGGGGAACCCCCGTTGCCAAAGCTATAACATTGGTATCAGTAATTAAAAATTTTTTTTTAAATAGCCAAAATTTTTGTTGTAATATTTTTTTTTTTTGGTATAATAATAAAATTTTAATTATGGAAAATTTTACTTTAAATGTATGTAGGTCTGTTTGTTTAAAATTAAACGGGGTTTTCCAAAATTTTAAAAAAAAAACAAATTATAAAAAGAATAAACACTTTTTAAAAAAGGCCAAGTCAGTGGATGTCACAGAAAAGAAATTATATTATTGACAAATATGTTAAACATTTTAATAAACGTATTGAAAAACGTCAGAAAAATAAAATTTTAATGTCTTATTATTACCACTACAGAGAAAACAAAAATTTAGAAACAACAACACCATAAGCAAGACATCAAAAAAAAAAAAATAATTTTAACTCTAGAAAACTAGCTGTTAATGTGTTTTTAAAATTTGGGGAAAAAAATTTTTTTGGATCCCCATTTATCAATAATAACTAAATTTTAAATTTTTTTTTTTTATAATTTTAGAGTTTTTGTTTTTTGGAAATTTTCCCCAAAAAAAAATATTTTTAAAAAAAATTCAAATTTTTTAACATCGTTTTTTTCCTTAACCCCAAAAGATTTTTTTTTTAATTAAATTTTAAATTTTTTTAAAAAAAAAATTAAAACATAATTAAAATTTTTTCCAAAACCCCAGGAATTAAAATTTCAATTACTGTTACCATTGTTTCCCCTTGGCAACAGTGTTTGTTAATATTGAGCGGGGAACATTTTTCCCCTCGATTTTTCCCGCTTAAAAAAAACGAGCGTCCCAAACTAAAAAAAAATTTAAAATTATTTTTCGTCAAAAATTAAACCCCTTAATAAAATCCCCTTTTTGTGATTTTTTTTTTATTAATAAAACCACTTACAAAAAGAACTCTCCAAAAATTTTTTATTTGTTTGAAAAAAAGGGAATTACGGGGGATCCAATTTTGTCCAAAAGGGGGGTTTTAAAAAAAGTTTTACAGGGGGGTCTTAAATTTTTAAAATTTTAAATTTAGGATTTATTTTTCTTGGGTTCCGGGGGTTTACATCAACTAAATTTTTAATAAAATTCAATTAAGTTTAACTTTTTGTACTAAAACGAAAACTTAAAAATGATCAGAACCAAAATTTTTTTTTAATATAATAAATTTTTTTCCCCTGGGGGCCGTCTTTTCATTCCCCGGGGATTACCCCCTTTGGTTTTTTTTTGCCTAATCCCCCTTTCCTTTATACAAAACCCAGACTGGTTTTTTGATTTTAACCCCGTTTTTCATTTACAAATTTGCCCAAATTTTTGGGTTTTTTTTCTTCCAACGTTTTCCCTTTTGAATATATGGTAGGTTTTTTTTCCCCCGTCCACTTTCCCAATTACCCCTTTTGGGGGTTTAAACCCCAAAGGGGTTTTTTCCATGCAGAAAATTCCGATTTATCAAACCCCCTTTTTCCAAAATTTTGTTAAAAAGGGGAAAAAAATTTAAATTCCCCCAAAGAAATTTTAACAATCCCCTTTCCCAAAAGGGTGGGGGCTGGATTTTTACCCCTAGGAACCCTTACACCCAAAAATTTGGATAAAAAATGACTGGGCCCCCTTTTAAAACCCCTGACCGGGAAATATCAAAAATTTAACCCAAAACCGGGGTCCCTTGGGGAAAATTTCCGTAACTGAAGATTGCAACCCAATGCCCCCAACGGGGGTATCGTGCTTTCCCCCAAACAACAAAAATGACCAATTTTTAAAAACTACGAGGATAGAGTCCCCAACCACAAAACCACCCCAAATTTTTTGGTTAAACTCGATAGAGCACTAAGTTTTAAAGATTTTTCCTTTTGAAAAATTTTTCAAAACTCAGAACCCGAAATAACATCCCAAAAAAGCTGTGGGGCCACATGGGGTTCCAAAAAGGGCCACATTTTTAAAACGACAGCATTAGGTCAAAATGTCCCCCCCCGCGGAATAAAAAAACCGGGGGTGGATCAACAGCTCGTACAAAAACCCTTTTATGTGCAACTCAACCAAAACTATCGTACTTATCGGGAAAATTTAAAAACCAGGGCCCACTGGCTGCCCGCACTGACCACAAACCCCTCCATCCATCCGTCGAGAACCGGGGGGTTGCCCGAAAATTTTTGAAAAAAAAGTGTGCCTTCCCCCCACGTTGAATTGCCGAAGGAGATATAAATAGGTTTTGCAAAAAAACCCCCCAAAAACGGAAAAAAAGCTTTGAAAAAATCTTTAAAAATTCCCCCAAAGGGGAAAAAGGATTTGGGGAAAAAAATGCAGCACCCCCAAGCCGGGGTCCTGCACACCGGGGCCAAAATTTCGCCCCCCCAAAAATTTTGGGGGAACTCAACAAAAGAACAACCCGGGGTGATGCCCCATTCACTTTTCGGGGGGAAAGATCCCCCCAAAAAAAGTCCGGGAAAGGGGAAAAAATATTGAACCCCTTAGGGGGAATGCCCGATTAGATCCTACAGGGCAACCCAGCTGATTTCTTAGTAGCGACAAAAGAGTCAATTGAATACATTTGTAACCTCAATGTTTGTTTTTTAAAAAAATAGTATACCTACTTTGATTGTTTGTAATGTATTGTATCTACTTTTTTTTTTTTGTTATTGTATTTATGACTTGCCTGTGATGTAGCCATACGCTAAATAAAATGTCTAAATCTATCTTGTACAGGTGTCCTCCTAGGTTATTGTCCCCCTTTTAAAACAGCGCAAAATTTTTATAAAACCTTTTTCCCCTTTTATCTGAGTAGTTCTTTCTTCGTTCTTATGGATGGGCCTTTTTTTTAAAAACAGTTTTTTTACTTATTCACGGGGGGTTTTCCCCCAGTTTTCCCCACTATTCTTTCTTTTAATTTCCTGGGTTGCCCCCGTGCTGGGGTTTTTTGGCACTCCAAGGGTAGGTTCTAGTCCAAAGTATGATGTGGATGATCCATGCCCCCGGGGGGCCCCCTCCGTTTTTTTGTTGCCTTTATTCCCGAATGTCCTGGTACCCACAGGAGAGTTACCCTGTTGCGGTCTCTCGGGGGTTTTAAATTTTTTTTGGATTCCCACGTCAGCCGGGGCGTTCCCTTTTGGAAAATTAAATTGCCCCTAGTGCCCCGGCTGCGTTATTATGCTGATCCGCTTTTTAAGCCCTCCTGTTTTTTTTTTTCACAGTGCAGAAAAAACTTTTTTTTTTTAAATACAGAATTGTGTATTCCTATTAGAATGGGAATTTTCACTTTCACGCCCGCTTCTTTTTTTGCCCGGGTTTTTGTTAAAATTTTTTAAAAAAATAAGAGGATCTTTTTAAGTCTGACATTTTTTTTCTTATTACCCCTTCTCAAAAAATTTAATATCTAAGTACTAACACACCGTGGGTATCTGAAGGGAACTGAGATGAATATACGAAAGTTAAATATTTGGAGGGGGGAAAGGAAGAAAAATTTCCCCTTTTCCGGCAGCCAGTTTCACTTTCCCCGAAAACTTTGGGAAGTATAGAAGCAAAAAAGTTTAAGGCTTCTTCAAATAAACTGTAAAAAAAGTGCATTTTTGCTGCTACTGCTACTATAAGCTGCGAGAAGAGGAATCATATTGTTTAATTCTAAAATTTTAGTCATTTAAATAATTGTAAAAAGGCAGGTGCCTTTTACCCCCCCCCGTGCAATAAGTAGAAGCTTTATGGTAAAAAAAAAATTTTCTCATTTGGATTAAATTTTAAAAAACCCCAAATTGTGGGGGGAAAAAATTTTCCAGTACGTATTACGGGTCCGTGTCAGAAGAGGAGAAGTACTTTCTTGCTTAAAAGGGAAAACCGCTTTCTCACAGCTGTGTTGTCCTAACGCAGGGGGAAATTTTGGCCCAAAATTAAAAATTGTTAAAACAATGTCTTCCCCAAAGGGTGCGTCGTGCCCCAAAAAAAATTGCCAAAATTGGACCGCGCCCCGATGTCATCACAATATTCGTCCCGTGAAAAATATGGAAAACCATTCTGGACACAGTCAACTTTAATCGAATAGTAATGTTTTTTTTTTTTTTTATCTTTTTTACGTTTTTTTTTTTTTCCGCAGAGATAATTTTAATTTTGTTTTAAAAACCCAAAAAACCCTTTTTCAATAATCTGATAGATGGTTCCATATTAATAAGTTAATTTCCGTTTCTTCAAAAAATAATTGTCGTTTATTTCTTCGTCCAATTTTTTAAAGGGAAATGATAAAGATTTTTTTAACCATCTTCCTCTTTTTTTGTCAAGATCGTAATCAAATTCATCATAGCCCTCCCATTTTTTTTTGTGATATTAAAAATTTAAACCAAAATTAAAAAATTTTCAGAAAAAAAAAATTTTTTTTAATTGCAAAGGCTGCTAAGACTCATTTACCTAAACCAGCGACTACAAAAAGGATTAAAAAAAATTTTTATTACATATTATCCAAATGGGGAGGTAAACACAGGCGGGGGTTTTTGGGGGGAAAAGGGGGTTAAAACCCCCCGGGCAAACAAAAATAATACTACATAAATGTTCTAAAACTGCCTTTTTTATACTTAATACATATGCCATGGCAATCATGGCATGGGCCGTATTACGCACTGTCTATACCTTGAAAGTTTTAGTTCCGTATGGAGTTACGAATCATTCAAAGTATACCTTCGCGCAATCTTGGGTATGCGATTGTAAAATATTTTTTTAAGAAAAATTTAAAATTTGGTAATCTTTTGAAAAAAAAAAGGTAAAAAAAACATCAAAGCTCACTGCTAACTGAAGACAAAAAAAGACATGAAGGGGCAAAAACAGGCATCAAATTCAGAATATAATCGTTATGCATGAAACAGGGTTTGGGAAAAAGTGCTTAAAAAATTTTACAAGATGACGTAATTGAGGTTTTGTATTAAGATAAGAAACTGTCTGTCTGTATAAATTTTGGGGGCCAACGGGGGGCAAATGTATTTTCAGTTTTTCCTTTTGAAACTGGGGTAAAAAGGTTAAAGTGAGTGGTTAAATAAAAAAAAAGTATGCTTATTTATTTATTTATTCACTTGTAAACGGTTCATGCTATTGAAATGCGGTTTCCATATAGATATCGATTGAATACAATATCCTGTACAATGTTCAAAAACTTTAAATCTTTTTCCCCTTTTTTTTGGGGGGTTTTAAAAAACCAAATCCCCTAAATATAAAATAGTTGGCGGAAAAAAAAGTTCCCCCCCCCAATATGTATAATAATAATGATATTGTTAAAAAAACGGGATTTGTCTACTCCAGAAGAAAAAATAAATGTTTTAAATATTTTTCCCCCGTAAACTTCAACTTTCCCAGTAGTGGAAAAAAAAATTTAAAATTTCAATTTCATTGGGGGAAAGTATAATCTCTATTTGACACGAAGATGGCGCTTATTAAATATTGTGCTTTACCCCCTCCTCAAAAATCGGCTGGTGTAGGTAAACGGCTTGGACAACTTGTGGTATCCAAATTTATCACAGAGTTCTATTGAAAAATTGGGCCCTTGGGGTTGTTGTCTCAGGTATATCTAAATATTTACCAAAAGGCTCTACCTCTCCATACCAAGAAATTTTGTTTCAGGATAAAATTAAGTTTTTCGGGGATCATCAAAAATATGTTGTTTGGGTCAAAAAAAAACTAAATCAACAAAAAAAAAATATGTTTGTCCTCGGGGGGGGTTTTGTGCGTGTGTATGTCTGTATAAACGAATTCAGAAAAACTAATGAACCGATTTTAACCAAATTTGGTCAAAAATTTATTCAGCAGTGGCATAGCCAGTGTTTTTAAAAACATGGTCCGTCCTAAAGGGGTAAAAGGTTAAAAAAAATTTTAAAAAAATTTTTTAAAAACCCCCATATTAAGAAAAGGGTTTTTTTAATTCTGTTAATGTACTTTGTTTTTTAATAAAACCTACTTTAAGATTTAAGATTATATATCATTGTTAATAAACTTGTTCAAAAAAATTTGTATAAAATTTTGAAACATACATTCATCCATTCAAAACCCCCCCCCAAGATCGCTGGCGCTACGCTACTGGGGAAAAATATTTTACCCACATCTTTTACAATGCTTATCAAATAGAGAACCTGCGTAAGAACAAGTGGCACTCTTTTTTTTGTTATGTAATTCGTACGTGAGAAAATCTGTGATTTAATACTGATTACAAATATGTAATTTTTTTTAATTTTTTTTGTAATCTTTACAAATGTAATAAATAAATATTTATAATAACCTATTAAAACAATAAATATTATTAAGAAAGTTATAATTAAATGGTGGTAAAAAATTTAAAAAAGCCCCAAATCTGGTAACACCGGATGTTGTGTTGTAATACTTACATAAAAAAAATGTAAATATAAAACTTTATTGTTTTGCGTTTTGCAAAAATG
>JAHBCN010015361.1:0-21039 GCA_019359885.1 Listronotus oregonensis
AGGCTTGCTCAAAACCATGGCCAGAATCTCCAGCAAACAGGCGTCTATGCGAAACAGAAAGATTTTTCTCCTAAAATGCAGACAATATGACGTGCTTCCTAACCACATCACTAATGGCACTTCTAACATCAATACCATGCTACATCACACAGAAGGAAACCTGGGAAGAAAGATAGGAAACTTCAATAACAGGTTAAGGAAAAATATCTTAAATCTAGAGATTAAGGCAACTTTCTGTGAATTAAACACTCTTAAACGCAATTTTATTGAGGTTAATCAACAACTTTCTAATCTTATTCCTCATCATATTATCGATGAGTTTGATAAAAGACAAAAAATTAAATATAATAAAACCTTTAATAAAATTAAAAATAACAACATCAAAAAACTTGAACAACTTAAAACTAACAATAAAAACACTATTAAAACACAACCAAAATGGTTTAAAAATTTAACAGACATAGAATTTCCGCAGGAAATTATTGACTTAGTTTCTTTGGGACCTAAATTTAGCATTTGTCCCCCTTTTAAAGAGATTAAAATTACCCATCTCCTCTCTGATTTGGAAAGAATTATAGTTAACTGTGATGACCAACAGAAAGAGTGCTTTAGGGCTCAATATACAAATGTCATAACCAATTTTATACATAAAAATCATAGTAATAAACCCTTTCTGAATGATATTTTTAATAAAAGTAAGCTTTTCCTTAAGGAGCATCCTGATATCTATCTACTTCGTAGTGATAAGGGCAACACCACAGTGGCAATGTACAAGAATGATTATATTCAAAAAAGTCAAGAATTACTTAACGATAACAATTATTATAAAAAACTTAGTAGTAACCCCACTTGTACCTTGCAACAAAAGGCTAACAAAATTGTAAAAAATTTGAGGGAGCATGGTGTCATTGATGAGGAATTTGCTTCGAAATTAAATATTTATAATTCCGTCACACCTAGGTTTTACACTTTACCAAAAATACATAAACCCACACTATCAATGAGGCCTATTGTTTCCTCAATTAATAGCCCTAATAGTTCCTTAGCTAAATTTCTCACAGACATTCTCACTGAAGCTTATAATACTAACAATGATTATTATATTGGGGACTCTTTTTCATTTAGTCAATTTATAAACAATTTTCAATTACCAAACGATTATGTTTTGGTCAGTTTTGATGTAGTTTCGCTATTTACTAACCTATCATTACAATCTATTATTTTAAGTATACAAAATCATTGGGAAGAAATTTCACAATACTGTAATTTAACTCTTGATCAATTTGAAAATATTTTAACATTTATTTTTGACTCAAATATTTTAATTTTTAATGGTTCATACTATAAACAAATTTTTGGTACCCCGATGGGTTCAAAAATCTCTCCAATTTTGGTCAACTATGTACTTGATGATTTGGTTAAGGATTGTCTGCAACATATGCCTTTCCACATTCCATTTGTTAAGAGGTATGTCGATGACTTACTTTTAGCAGTACCAAAAGGTAGAATAGAGATAGCTCTTGAACTATTTAACACATTTGATCCACATGTGCAGTTTACTGTGGAGGAAGAGACAGACAATTCTGTCCCTTTCTTAGACATGTTGGTAACTAGGAATCAGGATAACACCCTGTGCACCAAATGGTACCGAAAACCTTATTGTTCCAATCGGTTTATTAGCTATTTTTCCTACCATCCGATTAGGACCAAAATAAACCTCATCCTAGGAATGAAAAATAGAGCAGTAAAACTAACTCACCCTCAATACAGGGATAGAGCTCTAAAACAACTTAAGGGCATTTTGTTGGAGAATTCTTACCCAGAAAAACTTATTAATAAATTTCTCTTTAGTACACAATATGCAATACCAGAAAACATTATAGACAGACCTTCACAACCATTAACTTTATCTTCCTATATAAGTAACTCAAACAACACTAATAACAGCAATTTAAATGAAAATAACTTACAAACACAACTGTATTTTTCTTTACCATATATTGAAACACTAACAGATAAATTAACCAACATTTTCAAACAATCAGATATAAAGATAGCGAAAAGACAACTCAAAACTGTTTCTCAAATTTATTCTAAAACTAAATCTCCCCTGAAAGATGATGAAAGGTTCGGCATTGTATATAAAATACCATGTAAAAATTGTAACAAGTCATATGTTGGACAGACATCTAGAAATTTAAAAGGCCGCATCACTTCCCACAAAAGTGATTGTAGGCGAGGAGTTCATTCATGTGCCTTAGCGGAGCATGTCTTGGTTGATGATCACCAAATTGACTGGGATCATGCTGAGATCTTAGAAAATGTCAATTCATATCATAAAAGACTATTCCTAGAAATGGTCCATATAAATCTGGAATCCAACGTTCTTAATAAAAAAAGTGACATCTCAGATCTCAGTACGGTTTACAGTTATCTATTACGGTTAGAACAAGAAAAATATCGTAGCTTAATTGACTGTCCAGCTCCTGACGAATAATTCTTTCTAAGAATCTCAATAATTTGTTTTCCTTGACGTTTGGGAGACGGTGTTTCCTCTCCTTTTCCTTTCTGAAGTCATTTTCATACCTATTTTCTTCTAAAATTAAAAGTTTTAGACTAAAAAAAGTCAAACCACTAATAAAAGAAAATGACAGGAGATGCTAGGTGTTTCACCGTTTTCCACATGTCTTTGCATACTTTTAATACTAATTACTTAAAAATAAAAATTAAAAAGAGTATAAATAAATTTACTAAGTCAGGTACTGTACTTTGGAACAGTTGTTCCTAGATTACTATATAGATCCTGCGCTGTAGAAATAAACAAGATATGTCTCTTTCTTTCACATGTCATTAATCTCGCATCCTTCTCTAATTGAAGTTTTCTAGTAACGAATGTCGGTGATCCATTCAGATAGTTTAAACATTCGGTCACTTCTGTCAGAACTTTTAACCGCGCTTTTCCGCGTGTTCCCATTTCGGTTCTCTTTTAAGTTTTAAGTGAATTTTTTCCCTTAAAGATGTAGTTTGTAACATACATATGGAGATAAATCTTGATTATCCGCATGGATATTGCTTGTTTTCACATAGCAACCCACTTTGGTGAGTTCAATCTTTTTAAGGTTTTTAGGTTAGTTTTTCTAATTGTAAAAAACTTTATTTTTAGTTAGTCCTGAGGAAGGGAGAAAATAATAAACTCTCGAAAGCTTGACAAAACAGAAAAGGGTTTCATTACTAAATCCAGGCCACCAATCCTTTTTCAATAATTCAAAAAAGACTGCATCCCCATACTCTGTTTCGATATATATACTATAACTAGTATGGATTCATACTATCCACAATACTATATATATATATATATATATATATATATATATATTATATTATATATTATTATATATATATATATATATTATTATATATATATATATATATATATATATATATATATATATATATATATATATATATATATATATATATATATATATATATATATATATATTATATATATATATATATATATATATATATATGTGGCTTAAGAAATTGAATAACACAAATTTTGCCAATAATATAATTTTTTTCAAATAAGTGCGATAAATCATTGCTTTGGGACCTTAGAACTTCTAAATCCGTAACAAAATCCAAGGCAGTATTTTAAAATATCAAAGTTGATGATGGCAGCTAACAGATGTAACTTTGGTGTGTAAATTTAATAACGCTATCTTGTAGAACAGAAAAAGTAGCAATAAGAATGTGAAATTTATTTTGTTATATCTATTCAAATAGAACGATAAAAAATAAAAATTAAATCGCGAATATTAGGTGTTTTCCAAAGTCTTCGGAACTATTCGAATTTTTAAAATTTGGTGGCATTTTGATCAGAATTAAATTGCTAACTTTTCTCCATTTAACCGACCTATCTCTTCAAGTTTCCGAGATCCCAATGATGAGACTCTGACTGACAACGTATCGCCTATTCAAAATTAAAAATTTTAAACGTAGGAAATTCTAGAGCCATTGTATTTTTGCAATAGTTTTGGAATTAATTTATTTTTAAAAAATTACACTTGTTATACACCAGTCGATAGGATTTTTTTTTTTAAATTGAGGCTTTAATTTTTTTCGAAAAAGTAACAGTTTCTAAGGAAATCGGCAAAAATTGCAAAAATGTAACTTTGGGGGTACTTTTTCAAAAGGAATCCCGGGGCCTTTATCATATCTTTATTTATAGGGAAATTAATACCTCCTTCTTCTTCTTCTTCTTCCCTGGGGGCCGTCTAAATAAAAACTACCGGAGGCTGCGCAGTCTTTTGGGCTTTTGTGCCTAATCTCCCGTTATCTTTTATACCAATCGTCCCGTTAGTCTTGTTTCTTCTACAAGTCTGTATAACCCTAAACTGTTGGTTGATATATTCTTGTGGGCTCATTTTTGGTTCCCCTGTCTTTTGTGATTCAATGCTTAACATTGCACAGGATATGGTAGGCTATTTCTTTTCCCTCGTCGCAGATTCTGCAACGGGTCCCCACTGTATGACCCTATCTTGTGTGGGTGTCCTCTTAGGTTATCGGTTAACAGCCTTACTGTTATACGAAGTCTTTTCCACTTTGTCTGTGTAGTTCTTACTTCGTTCTTTTGGAGGCGCCCCTTATGAAGCCTCCTCCATATCTTATCCACTGAGGCTCCCCCAGTATTCCTCGTATTTGTTTTGGATCAATTCCCGGGTTTGCCCTCGTCCTGTGGTTTTGTTCAATCCAAGGGCAGGTTCTGGTTCAAAGTATGGTGTCGATAATCCATGTCTCGCTAGCTCATTCGCTTTTCCGTTGCCTTATATTCCCGAATGTTAGTATTTGCTGACAATATTGAAAGCCTACAAGAACTCATGACAAAAGTCAAAGAAACCAGCGAAAAATACGGTCTAATGCTGAACATAGAAAAGATCAAATTTATAATAATCCGGAAAGGAACCAAAGTACCGTGCCAACTTACTGACAAAAACTATTAAAAAATCCCGAGCGGCGTTTCTAAAAATGTCATTTTTTAAAGCCACGACATTAATCTAACAACAAAAGTAAAAATGCTTCGCAGTTACGTTATGAAGCGGAATCATGGACACTCACTCAGTACTCCACGGAAAACCTTGAGGCATTTGAGTTGTGGCTGTATCAGCGAATACCTAAAATACCCTGAACAGCCCTCGTCACGAATGTTAAAGTGCTCGAAAGAATGAATAAAGATATGGAGATTATAAGAAAGATCAAGACTACAAAGCTTGAGTACTTAGGTCACATAATGCGGATCGGAAATGTTATGAACTCTCACAGCTGATTCTCAGGGGAGAGTCCTAGGATGAAGGGGACCTGGCAGAAGGAGAATTTCTTGGTTGTAGAATTTAAGAACCCGATTTGGTACCACAACGACGCCTGGGCACTCTCGCAACCATATTTCAAGCGGATGTATTTACTATTGATCGCTGGTTGATCAGCACTGCACACGTAAGACAATAAAAATATTCTCCGATATCAAGCAGCTCTTAAGGCTCTTGAATCCAGCTGGTGCAATTCGAAAACCGTCTGGGATTGCAGGATGCGCTGACCAAACTGGGCCAAAACAATAAAGTTACACTACTGTGGATACCCAGATACACCGGCCTAGAGGGTAATGAATCCGCAGACCTCCTTGCCAAAAGGGGCGGAGACAAAATTACGGGGCCGGAACCGGTCATCGGTATATCTTATGGAACTGCCAAGCAGTTCATATCAGCTTGGACACAAAGAGAAAATCTTCGGTACTGGCATGGACTTCCAGGTCTCAGACACTCGAAGGCCTTTATAAGCCCACCGAACCAACAATGTACTGTCAAACTACTGGAGCAATCAAGGGTATACCCTAAAACTCTAGTGGGACTGTACACGGAACACTGCAGATTAAACACCACATGCACAAGATCGGCCTAGCGGAAGAGCGAATGCCGCATGGCAGGAGGGGATGAATCGGCAGAACACATACTGTGCTCGTGCCCAGCAATGGCACGACTAAGATTCGTCCTCTGCAATTACACCTTGTTGCCGGGGGAGGTGAAAGATCTCTCTCCCAACAGGATCATCAGATTTATTAGGAGTCTGGACCTGGTGGGAGAAATATAAAGGGTGTGAGCCCCAATAGACCGATCGGTCGCGATGGAAGGGTGTTATACCCACTCACTTTAAACCTACCACAAAGACCGGCCTTTTCAGGGCAGCTATTTCAAAGGTTCAGATTGCCATGATGATCGCAATATCCGCATATATAAACTGCAGCCAAAACATACTCACGAAATCTTATAAGTGTAAAAAAATCTTAAGAGACTCACATTATGTTAGTATTTGGCTTGTAAGCATTTGTGGACTGTCTCAAGAAAAATTTCAGAAAATTAATGAACGCAACTTTTCATTTAACCTTGGTATACAATTTTTACGGATATCATCATCACATACTACAATATTAAAATTAATTACGAGATATTTCTGGGTGCTGGTGGATGCAACATAGATACCACGAAATAAGTAGGTTAATTAAAACAAATTAAGCCCGCCGGGCGTTATGTAACTTTCGGTTAATTATATGGTCATTTTACTAATCAAAACTAGCGGTAACATTGTTTAAAATGTTTTAAATAACATTTTAGGTGCCAGAAAAGTACTTTTTATGGTCGTTTAGGTGGATCTTTGGTCTTTTTATCGCGCTTAATGGCTTTTACCGAGCCTATTTTTTGTAAATGACTTTTTTGTATACGAGGGAATCTTTACTAATATTATAAAGGAGAAAAATGTGAAACTACTTAGTCCATTTAAAAGGCGGGCCCTGGGTGCCCAATTTTACTGCAAATGAAGACTACCTACAATGTACCCTTTGTTTGGGTCGCTGATTTTAAATTTTGGAGTTCCGCCGCTCGGAAATTATAGCATCACCCCTAAAAATGCAAAAAACACTTTTTAGAGTTTTTTTAAGAATAATCTTATGAAAATTTTATAGAAATCATTAAATATTGATAAAAATTTGTTTTTTTTTATAACATCATATTAATTTGAGCCCAAATTAAATTTTGGGGTAATTTATTGGAGGTGAAACAACACTCAATCATCCCTAAAATATCGTACAAATAAAAAAAAATGCAAAAAAATTTGTGGTTTTTGCCTAAAATGTTATGTAAATAGCCATTTCACGACCAAAAAACAAATTTCCCTTCCCTAAGGATCATAAAGTACCCCTCGCACCCCTTTTGGGAACTAAGAAAATATCAAAATTTGAATTAAAAGTAAAACAATAAGTTTAAAACAATTTTTTGTATTTTTCTTTATTAAACCTAAACATTTGCTTACAAAAAAAGTTGCACCAGATGTTTTCGCGAGACTGGAAAAACTACCGCTAAAATATGAAAAAAAAAGTGCGCAACAAATGCAATTTTTAGATTATGCCTTAGATTGTAAATAAAAAGCCATTTTTCGATTTTAAAAAAACTTTTCATCCCATTAACAACTAAAGTGAATCCGTATATCTCTCTTGGGGGTTCTTCTTTTCTTCTTCTTCCCTTCTGATTCACTACCGGACGCAGCGCAGTCTCTTGGGCTTTTTGTGCCTAATCTCCCATTATCCTTTATACCAATCCTCCCATTAGTCTTGTTCCTTCCCAAGTCTGTAAAACCCCGAGACTGGTTGGTTGATATATTCCTGTGGGCTCATTTTCGGTTGCCCAAATAATGCCTGTCTTTTGTGATTCAATGCTTCACTCTTTCTTCCCCCTCGTCGCACATTCTGCAACTTGGGTCCCCAATGTATAAGCCTATCTTGTGTAGGTGTCCTCTAAGGCTATCGTGCCCTGTTAGCAACCCTACCGTTATGCGAAGTCTTTTCCTAGTTTGTCTGAGTAGTTCTTCCTTCGTTCTTTTGGATGGGCCTTTTATGAAGCTTTTTTCCCTGTCTAATTCTACTGAGGTTTCCCCAGTGTTCCTCGTGTTTGTTTCGGATCAATTCTCTGGTTTGCTCTCGTGCTGTGGTTTTGATCACTCCAAGGGCAGGGTTCTGGCCCAAAGTATGTTGTGGATGATCCATGTTTCGCTAGCTCATTCGCTTTTTTGTTGCCTTTTATTCTCGAATGTCCTGGTACCCACAAGGGAGTTACTCTGTTGCGTTCTCCCAAGACTTGCAGTTCTTTTTGGCATTCCCATGTCAGCTTGGACGTTACCTTGGGGTTAAAAAATATCTAATTAAATGTAAAATAAAAACAATTAGTTTACAATAATTACTTTTACATTTTTTTGGCGTAAACCAGAGTTTTAAGGTGTCCCCATAAATAAAAATCTATTGGATTTAAGTCAGGGAGCGAGGTGGCCATTGAATTGGTCCACCTGTTCCAACCAATTTTCCCCAAAGGTGTTATTAAGATGAGTTCTAAGCTATACTAAAATGAGGAGGACTCCATCGTGCATAAAAGATATTTGATTACGTAGGTACATTTAGAGGAACTTCTTCCTGCAGTACGGGAAATTCTTGTTGAAGTAAGAAGAACTGTAAGTAAGATTATATATATATATATATATATATATATATATATATATATATATATATATATATATATATATATATATATATATATATATATATATATATATATATATATATATATATATATATATATATATATATATATATATATATATATATATATATATATATATATATATATATATATATATATATATATATATATATATATATAAATATATATATATATATATATATATAAATATATATATATATATATATATATATATATATATATATATATATATATATATATATATATGTGTTTTCTGTCCTTTTAGGGATGACGCTGAGGTTCAAAGGTTTTGGGAGTTACCAAGTCTCCACTTGCAACGGGCCCGCGTTTTGAATGGACTAACTGGACCGATTTTAAAAATTCTTCTACCATTAGAATAGTACATTATCCCTAATGAACATAGGCTAGAAATAATTTTAGGAAACTTACTCCTTATATGGGATGTGAAAGTTTGTATTGAACTTTATTATTTCTGGACTTAAAAGTACGAAAATTGGTATTTAGGCTTTTAATTATGATCTGTTTTGGGGGATAAAAGTTATACGTACAGAAAAACTGATATTTTAAAGTTGAGAGGTTCTATTTACCAGAAAAATGGGAGACTTTAGCTAAGAAAGGATTTCCCCCACCTGAGTGAGTAAAATGGGGGAGGGGGAGTAAAGTTTGTGTGGAACTTCGTCATTTCTGGATCCGGAAGTACGAAAATTGTTATGTAGGTTATTAATTATGATTAAAAATTATCTGTTTTAATATTTTTGAAATTTTACCGCTTGGAGGGTGAAATTTCAAAAGGAGAAAGTTTTATAACAAAATCGTTATTTTTAAAGTTGTCACTATGGAAGTTGATAATTAGTCTTCTTATTACACAGAAAAATAAGAGACATTAGCTAAAAAGGATTTTAGGAAACTTTTTCGTTAATGGGTAGAATGGAGGAAGGGGGGGGGGTAAAGGTTTGTATGGAACCGGATTCATGTCACAAAATAATATCAAATGAAATACGATAAAATAAAAATTGCCCAATATAAAGACGCGCGCTATACCACGTAGTGTGACGGAAGACGAAGTGCGGGTAGCGTGATGTGATATGACGCGATGGAGTAGGAGGGGAGGCGGGAGCAATATTTCACGAGAACGGGAAGAAACTAAAACAGCCAAAATCTTGTAGTCTACGCGGGGAAATGCTATGTCAAATAAATACAGAATATGTTTTCTGTATGTTCCAAAGGTTTTTTAAAAATACCAACGCTTTTCTTTACTATAAAACTGTCTGACAACATATACACCTTTATCACCATTATAAGTTATATTTTTATCGAAAATTTTGAATCCAATTTTGGACAAAATTATCGTTATAAATCTGTGTTTGGTAAAGATATATAGATGACATTTTTTTTATTGATCAACAACACGAAAATAATCTAAAAAATTTTGTAACACAAATTACACAAGAACCCACTATTCAATTCACTTTAGAAAAAGAACAAAACTTACAACTTTCTTTTCTTAATATTCTAATAAAAAAGATCTAAATAATTTTAAAACTAAATTTACAGAAAACCTACACATACAAACAGATACTAAAACTTTAACTCTAATCACCCAATAATGGGAAAAAAGGAGTTATAAAAAAATCTTTTTGATAGAATTAGAATAATTTGTTTTGATCAAAACAAAGAATTTTTAAAAGATATTTTAGTTCAAAATAATTATTCTCTGATTTTATAAACAAATGCTTTCTAAAATTTAAACAACCAAATTTAAGACAAAATTAAAATAGACCTATTACAAATCTATTTTTACCAAATATTCCTGGGTTATCAAATAAAATTCAACGAATAGGGAGTAAACTTAATATTCGTACTATCTTTAAAATACAAAACGCTATTAGATCTCAAGTAACAACAACAAACCATACAATATAAACAAAAACACAAAAAATGTTATTTATAAGATCCCTTTAGAATGTAATTAATTCTATATAGGTGAAACTTCCTGACCCACAGCCAAACGCATAAAAGAATATAGAACATTCATTAAAAACACAGAATTCCACAAATCAAAAAGCTGTCAAACGCGTTTAAAATAACCACATAATAAACTGGGAAAGCTTTTAGCATTTTAGAAAAGAAAACTTGTTCAAAAAAACGTAAAATAAGGGTGCATTTATTTTATTAAATAAAGATAAATTGTACATCAATATCTGTTAATTTAAATAATACATGTTTACCTATGCTTGATACTGAAGTAAATTCAGGTAAACTTAAAATCAATTACCACACCATAATGAATACTATAAATATACCCGTCAAATAACCTAATGTCACTTATGACAAAACGTCATAAAAATTAAAAAGTTATCAGAATTTCTAAGTTTTTAGCAAAATTTCTAAAATTCAATTTAATTTTTCTTTTTGTTTCATCTTAACAACGGTGACCGACTTGCCAACGAATCGGGTTTCATTTCTACTTTTTGGAAAATGGGACCCTCTTGTCGGGTCCCGACTACGGGCTGACCCTGTCCAGCCCTTTGACCCTATGAACTTGCAGATCGCCTGCAACAAAAAAGAAAAAAACCCAAAAAAAAAACCAAAAAATGACAAATATTAATATACGTTTCGTGGCAAGTCGGCCACCGTTATCAAGATAGAAACTAAAAAAAAAATTAAACTAAATTTTAAGAAATTTTAGGTCTGAAAACTTACAAATTTAAAGCTTTTTGAACTTTTTGACGTTTTGTCATAATGACAAAATTGGACTGGGGTATAGTATTTAAAAACACCAGAAATGTGGGGGGTATGGGTGGTAATTGATTTTAAGTTTTCGAATTTACTTCACTCAAGCATAGGTAACCATTTTATTTAATTATTTAAATTTGAATTGTGCCATTGTTTTATTTAAAAAAAACCTTTCCTTTTTATTTTACGTTTTTTTAAAAAGTTTCTTTTAAAAATGTAGAAGCATTCCAGTTTAATTATTGGTGGAATTCCGTGTCTATCGGTCGTTTTTTTTTTGGGGTAGAACCAGATCAAACCTTTGGTTTTTGAGTATGTCACCGGGCCGAAATCGTATTTTACGACATTTTTTGTTTTAACATTTACGATTTAGTAAAAATTCAGATCGCTTCAAGAGTTTAAGGGCAAACGGAAAATTAAATTTATAATAAAAAAATTTCCTTACCATAAGGATAAGTTTCAATAAATCAAAAAAATTTGAATTTCAAGCCAGTTACAAATTTAATTAGGGAAAATAAAAAGCCGCAACTAACCAGCACTAATCATGACCGACCAGAACGGCGCATTTATAATAAAAAAATTTACAATTTAACGAGGAAAACCAACCGGAACTAACCAGAACTAGACCATAGTTTGAAAGTTTTGTTTTTAGTTCTGGTTAGTTTTTTTTTATATAAAAAACAACCTTCAATTACCAAATTATTACAAAAAGTCTGGCAACATTGCTTATTCAAGCATCATTCAGACATGTCAAAAATAGTTTCGATCTTCTTTATATGGAAAAAAATAATTATATATTCCGTTTAAAAAAGACCTTTAACGAAGCCCTAGTTTATATTTAATGTATGTACTATATTTCAAATTTAATTAAAAGACAAAAGCATCCCAATTTTTTGTTCAAAATTTTAAAAAAAGAAGTTTTTGTTAATCAAAAAATAACAACCCGTGGGGGTTTCTTTACCAGCAACCAATAAAAAAAGTTGAATAAACCTACTTATTAGGTGGGTAATTAATAACAATGATTGATATTTTTGTATGGGTTTAAAAATCTACCCACCTGTTTCGGATATTTAAATTTTTTCTTTTCTAAACAACTTAAGCAGCCCTTAGATCTGCGTTTAAACCTGTTGATACAACTTTAACTACCTACACTTTCCACCGGACCGTAAGATCTTTGTAGTCGGCCGGCTCGCTAAGTCCAAGCGCGAAAAATATGACTTTGGCCGTTAAAAAAATATTACTGACTCAATACTATAAAAAGGAATCTAAAAAATTTTTGTTTTAAAAGCTTTTTTTAAACATTAGCTACAATTTGTACGCAGCATGTATGTATAAATTTTCAATAATAAACTTTTTCTCGATTGCCTAAAATTACGCTACTAAAAATAACAATTTTGAGTTTCGTACTATTTTAAAAATTTAAAAAAAAATATCAGCTTCAAGTGGGACGTTGTTTGAAGGCAGTGTCTACTTTAATCCAAAAAAAAATAATTGATAGCATGAATATTATTAAAGATAGAGCAGTGGAGAAGTTAAAATACGTGTTCTATTGAAAACCGATTTTTTTGGGTTTTTCGAAATAAAAAACTCTCGACCACTAAAAAATGTCGTTAAAAGTGATTTCGTGTACACGATTACCTTATTAAAGAATCCCACTAAGTCGGTTTGGTTCTACCCGGTTTTTTTTTTCTCGATAACTAAGCTACTTTTCTTCCAAATTTTACTCCACTAATGTGGTTACTATCAAATGCGTGTTGACAGATTTTTGATTTGGAATTCTGTGTTTCTAATATATGTTCTATGTTCTTTTATGTTTGGCTAATGGTCTGGAAGTTTCACCTATTTAAAATTTATTACATTCACAAGGGATCTTATAAATGACATTTTTTGTGTTTTCATTTATATTGTATGGTTTTGTTTTTTACTTGGGATCTAATGGTGTTTTGTGTTTTAAAGATACTGCGAATATTAAATTTGTTACCTATTCGTTGAATTTTATTTGATAAGCCAGGAATATGGTAAAAATAGATTTGAAAGGTCTATTTTGATTTTGTCTTGAATTTGGTTGTTCAAATTTTAGAAAACATTTGTTTATAAAATCAAGAGGATAATTATTTTGAACTAAAATATCTTTAAAAATTCTTTTTCATTTTCTTTGTTTTGATCAGAACAAATTATTTGATTTCTATCAAAAAGACTTTTTACAACTCCTTCCTACCATTATTGGGTGATTAGAGTTAAAATTTAAGTATCTGTTTGATGTGTAGGTTTTCTTAAATTTTGGTTTCGAAATTATTTACATTTCTGGTCTTTTAAATACTATACACACATCAGTCCAATAACCTATTGTCACTTATGACAAAACGTCATTAAAAGTTCAAAAAGCTTTCAGAATTTTCAAGTTTTCAGACCTAATATTTTTAAAATTTAGTTTAATTTTTGTTTTAGTTTTAATCTTGATAACGGTGGCCGACTTGCCACCGAAACGTAGATTAATATTTGTGATTTTTGGGTTTTTTGGGGTTTTCTTCTTTTTGTTGCAGGCGATCTGCAAATTTATAGGGGCCAATAGGGCTGGACCGGGTCAGTCCTCATACCCCGGGGCCCGGACCAAGAGGGTCCCCCTTTTCCAAAAAGTAGAAAGGCGGTAACCAAATAAAACAGACTAAAAGGCGAGTATCCCAAAGAAAACATACTGAATCATGAATCCACCACAAAACTTTAGAACAGATTAACAATGTTTAAACGAAAACGAGCGAAGACCCTTGAGTTAATTCTCTTCATCTTTATTGAGAAAAACACGCTCCAATCCACTAGTTTTGCTATTATTATCTCAAAAACTGCAGAAACAATAATAATAATTTGACAATAAAAGGTTGGCTTTAATACCTGTATCTTCTTAACTATTCGTCTAAGAAAAAGTATATTACATACTCAGGTGGAAAGTGTTTTATTTCTGTCGAGAGATGCGTTAGTAGATAGAGGCGTAGCCGAGGTCTACTATACTTCTCGAGACAGAAATGAAACTTTCCACCGAGGTTTATAACTATTTCATTTACAACCAAACCACTTTATTAATTTTCTATTATTTTAAATTGAAATTATGAAAATCGATGCGTGTGAAAAATGCATGTTTCCGAAGCAGTGGGGGTAAAAATAGCTTTTCCGGGCAAAAATTTTTTACCAAATTTTTTTCCCTTTTCCTCTTAATTTTTGGGGGGTTCCTTTCCCCGGAAAACCCCTTTAACTCTAGTTGCAATAGCTTTTAATGTTATCATTAAAATTTTGTTTATTTTTAAATCGTAAAGATAAAGAACGCGTAAGATGAACTATTTTTTTTTAAAATTTATTGGGGAACTCATACATATACAAACAAAATTTTAAAACATTTTTAACAATCTTTCCATGCAATTGTGTTAGGGGACGCCAACTGGGTTTGTAAGCATTAAAATGCCAACCGTTTTAATTTGTTTTTACTTGTTTATGTATGTTTGTTTATAAAAAAAATTTTATTGGTTTTATTAACGGCTTGTGATAAATTGTTGGGAAATGGTTACTTTTTTTTTGTTTAAAAAGTAATATTAGACGTCCAGTATATATTGCCACAAAAAGAAAGGGCCCCTTTCCAATAAGCTGTTAGTTTATGGAGAAAGTTTTAATTTGGCAAAAGCGTGGCATCATAAACGCACTTCGGTTCTCCTTTTGGGGAAATAAACCTTGTTTTTGAAAAAAAATTTTCCCCAAAACCCGGGAAAATGGTTAAACAGATCTTTTTTTTTGTAAAGCGGGGCCCAAGTTTTTTTCTGTTTCTTTTTGGTATATTATTTAAATTTTTTTTAATTTTTTTTCCTAAAATTACATCAAAATAAGCTCCACTTTGTATTTTAATTTTGAAAAAATTTTTTTACCTATAAAGTGAACACAAAAAAATAATGATTCAAAATATATTTTTTTTTTGGCAGCTCCAAAAAAGGGCGCGACAACGTGACAATAGCAAATTTTTTTTGTGAAGCGTACTTTTAACCCCCTTAGCTTCCTATGGATTCTAGAAAGAAAAGGGGCACCCTTTTGGCTGTTTTGCTTAAAAAATGACCCCAATATAAGGGCTGGTGCAGCTTAGGGAACCAATGAGAACCAATGACCTTGACCGCAATATATAAAGTAAAGTTTAAAAAAGGCCCTCTGGAACCAACGCCATCTGCAACTGGAGGGCCATTTTTTAAAAAAAGGGGGGGTGATCCTTTACCCTCTTTTAATCCATGGCTTCCCACAGATTACACCTTTAATATGGATTTTAGTTTAAATGTTTTTTTTTGTTTGGGTAATTTTTTTGACAATTGATAAATTTCGTTTCGTAATAATTGTAAAAATAAAAAGGTAGGCGTGGGTAAAATGACGGATATGATTCCCGGATTATCATTTCCAAAATAAGTACAAAATTTTTGTAACCCCCTTTATCGCCAATAATAAAAAAAACATATTCAGTGATGAGAGGCGTTTTTTGGTCTTGGTCTTGCAGCAAAAACCAGACCAAGACCGAAAACCGCCTTCTCGCTTGCAAGACCAAGGCCAAGACCGGGTATGGGCCCCAAAAAAAAAGACCAAGACCAAGACCGAGGGGTGCAAGACTACCAAACCGACCGACCCAAAACCTTGCATTTTTGTCACTTTTTTTTAAAAATTTAATATTAATTTTTTTTATTCAATATCGGGGTATTTCATCGACATGACAAAAAAAGTGTCGAGCTGCCTAAAAAAAAGGGATTTTTTATGAGTAACAGGTTTTTTTTAAAAAATAATAATTAAATCGGGGCACTTTTTTTTTTAAAAAAATTTTTTAAAAACGATAACTAGTAGATTCAGTAACATGTTTTAAAAATAATAAATTGGACTCAATGGTAAAAGCCGATATTAAAAAACCTTTACGATGAGAAAAACTAAGAGTACAAAAATGAAGCTGAAAATGACTTACCTATTCCTAATGTTTTTTTTTAAAAAGGATCTAGTGATGCCAACTGGATCAATATTTTCCAAAACCAGGAAAACATTATTTTTTTTCCAACTGTAAAAATGGAACTGGGTTTTCCTTTTTTAAATAAGATATAAATGTAAAAGTAATGGTTTAATAAAAAAATATTTGTCATTTTATATAGGGAAACTTTTTTTTAAATGGGTTTTTTAAATTTAATTTGGTTTGGGGAAAAATCAAAAAAATGCCAAAAGATAATGATGACGTCATTTTTGTCAAAACCGAAAAGATATAAAAACCATCTACGTCGACATTACCTATATGACAGTTTTAAAAATTTTCCCCGCATAATATACAGGGAACGTTTTTTTTTAAAAAAATTTTTTTGCTATAAATTTTCTATTTTAGGTTAAAAGCAAAAAAAAAATTTTTTAAGTGGTATAATTTTTTGGGGAAAATTTGAAATAAAAAAAAATTTTTTCATTTTCCCCCCCCCTTTTTTTAAAATTTTTTGTATATCAATTTTTTTACCTTTTTGAACGGTTTGGAATCCATCTTTGTCGCACTATAGACCTTGATATGCAGAATTTTTAAAAAGTATTTGTAAAAACTTTGTACGGCAAATGTTTGACTAATTTAAACATAGAAAGTTTTTTGAAATAAAAGCTTTCAAAATCCTTTTTTTTTTAATTAGAAACCAATTTTTTTTTCATTTTCTAAATTTCACACCGGGTTAAATTAAATTTTTTTTTCCCCTAATACCAGTTTAATTTTATATGCTTCTTCAAAAAAATTTTTAAATATTTCCATCACTAAAATGAAGCGCTATAAATAAAAAAACCCCCACATTTAAAATATCCTTTTTAATCAAATAATTTAAATGTATTATACATGTAAGGTTAAAATTGGGTATTTTAAAATTTTAAACAAAAATATATCTTCATCTTTATTTATTTGTAAGTTTTAAAAAAAATTTATATTTTATTTGTTTTTAATTTAAATTATTACTACCAAAAAAAAAAGACCAGCAAGACTTTTTTCAGCAAGACCAAGACCAAGCCAAATTCCCAAAAAGGACCTTTTTTGGGCTTGAAAGACCAAACCAAGACCAGACTTCAAAAAAAAGGCCAAGACCAAGACACCCCGGTTTTTGGCTTGGTTTTTTTTCTCATCACTAATTTTGGGGGCTCTCGTTGCGTTTATGAATGAAATGCTTTCTCTATTTTGATGTTAGCTCATTGGCCCTTACTGTTTAGTTTAAACGTTTAATTTTATAATATAGGTAAAATATTAAATTATTTTCCAAAATTAGGCCTGGGTCCCCCCTTGCCGCCCAAGTATACCTTCTGTATCTACAGTAGACGTCTAGTAATACTGACTCTATTATTACAATAAACTGTTTAACACCAATATAAACCACACAGTACAATTGTTTTCCTAATATGACCATTTGCCACCACTGGTTTGACATTGGCAACAGCGACCATTCAATTTAACTGAGATAGATCAAATTAATAGAACCATCGTTTAAAGCCGAGATCACTAAAGTTGCCAAACGTGATGTTTTCAAAAAAGAATAAAAACCGCAAACTAATTCGCCGACTTTTTAAACTTTGGTCAAAAAATTTAGACTATAAGGGTATTTTTTAAATAAAAAACCTTTTACTTGTTCGTAAATAACATGGTAAAAATTCCAAATCATTGTTTTTTTTTAATATAAATAAAAAACAAAATTTTTTAATCAACACGCAATAAGTTATTTTAACCATGAAAAATTTTTTGTTCATACATCTACAGTTTGCTTTGTGACTTTTTGATTGTTAAATGCGTAGACGTTCACTGCACGGTCAATAGCTTCGTAAAAATATTTTTTAGGAAATTACCGATTTCTCTCATGTATTTTTAAATTTTGCCGTAAAAATGAAAATTAATTTTTTATTTTGTGTTACGAATTTGACCTATGTTTAAGGACAAATCTCTTTCTGGTATACTGTTCTCTATTTTGTTAAAATGTTTAACAAGGTACAGTGACGGTCATTAAATCTTGGGCAAAAAAATTGTCAAATTTTGACTTTTATGACAATTTTTGTAAATTGCTTTTTTTAACCTTGTTTTACTTTTAATTACCTTAAATAAAGCAAAAGGTAAAAGAAAACATTTATATTTTATAAAAACTAACAAATTAAACACGACTGAAACACTTTTTCATCGCTGAATATTAAATTTTCCCAAAAAATCGGAGGTTCCAAGTAAAATTGTAGAGCAAATCCAATGTGTTGTTCTTTATTTGCATTTGTTAAAAAAGGTTTTAAGGCTGCCGGGTGGCAGCGCAATTCGGATATTTGCCTTATTCTTCGCCGTGCCGTTCTAACGAATGCTGGGAAATTGCTTTCCGTTTTTGCTGTAACTACAGATTTAAGGTTGGTTTCTCAAAACATTAACTAAATTATTGTCTTGTTCTTGATTCGATAGTTTGGGGCGACCTCTTCCAGCTCTTCTCTCAAAGGAGTGTGTTTCTTGCCATTTTTTTTTTAACAGAATGAATAGTACTCTTTGGGATTCGCCACATCCCTTTCTGGCCAACCTTTCTGCACAATATAATGAATAATTAATACTTTTTGATCCAAAGTTAAGTTTGGCATTTAAAAAATATTTTTAGACTTTATTAGGTTTTTTAACAGGTATTTATATTCAGTAGAAGGTAGCATGCCTATTTTACGAAAAGGAAAAAGAATTGCCCAAGATTTAATGGCCGTTACTGTACTTTCCTCGGTTTATAACAAAAAAACTAAAAAACGGAGAATAATATTTAAGTAAATAATTAAGGGATCCATTTTTTTTTATATTTTTTTATCACGAGTTCCAAAGCACTGGAAGGTATGTATAACTATATGTTTTTTTAGAATAACGATTATATTCAGTTAAATGCACATTTTCAGAAAAAAAAAAACCAGGTCATCCTTGTGTTAATAGGTTTTCAAAACGTTTATTCTGGGACCCTTCTAGAACGCTAAAACCTATAGATGGTGTCCGAAAAAATGTGGGTAATCTCCAGAATATGAAAAAAACACGTATAATTATTGATCCACAAGGTAAATTGAATTACTATTAAAGAAAGTGTGTGTATATAATAAATAACATTTTTGATATGACCCCAAAGGAAGAAGTCGTTTGGCGAAAGATCAGGAGACCTAGCTGGCCAATTTATGGTGTAATTTGGTCCTATAGTGAGTCCATTGAAAACATTTTGAACACATTCCCTTATTTCTCGTGAATTGTGTGCAGGACAACCATCCATTTAAAACCAAATGTCTTGATTGTCAAGTGCAACTTCTTCCAATGCCGGCCCCACTTGATTTTGTAATAGTTTTAAAAAAGTTTCTGTTCCCAAATTGTGATTCAAGAAAAAAGGTCCAATAATCCGATGTCCAAATATACCCACCCAAACGTTTACCTTTTGAGGGTACTGAGTCCTTGTAGTACCAAAAAATCTGTGTTCATTTTCTTTGCTCCAGTATCTGATGTTTTGAACGTTTGGTTTATTGTTTAATGTAAAGGTGCATTCGTCACTAAAACAAATATTGCGTAAGAAGTTCCTATCGTTATTTGCCATTTCCATAACTTCAAAACAAAAATTCCTGATGTCTTTGATATTTGTACGTATGATATTTATATTTGCGTAGTACTGTGCTGTGATCTTTTCCTACAACTTTGCCAAGAAGCCTGGTGCTAATTCCTTTATTTTCTTCTACATGAAGTAAAACATCTAAATCGGCATTATTTACTTGAGCTTTTCCATCGAGTACATTATTACTTCGCTCTAAGCAGTTGCATTTATTAAAAACAGTACCTTTTGTCTCAAACTTATGAACGATATTTTGAACTGTTGTCTTACTTGGAATGTGTCTGTCAGGAAAAAAACGTAGAGAACATGTCGGATACTCTTCGATAACTATTTTCCATGTGATACCATTTAATCATTGTTATTTTCTCTTCAATACTTTAAAACATTTTGAAATAACTAATACAAAGTAAAACGTTAATTAAAAAGTTGACAAGACATTTTATTTATTACTGGTGGATTCACAACTTTTAATTGCCTTATCAGAAAAAAAGAAATTTAGTATGTGAGCTAATCTTATCAACGTTTTTAAAATAGTCTTATACAATTTTGTTGTAAATTCAATAGGGGAGCCAATATTTCAATGTATCAAAATTTACATGGGATATCCTATGGCCAGTCTGGCGATGCACCACCCGGTATATTGCGTGTTTCATGCGTTTTTGATGTCGACGCGTATGAAGCGTTCAAAACGAAGAAAAATAATAACGAAATAACCCATTGCAATACCAACTTCTTAAGTTTGTGCAATAATATAATCTTGATGAATAAAATCCACGCGTTTTCAATCCCTTTCAAGAATTATCAAGGAGTGTAGACGCTGTTGTAGGTTTCAAGTGATTTTTTCTTGAATCTTTAGATTCAATTGTATATTTTGTAATCGTCTTGTAGTGCGTAGGTTGACGTTTCGTTAAATTAATAGCTAATATTATTTAGTTATGTAACAGTAATGAATGGTCTTCTTTTGTCGATTTTTTTAAACTATTCTTCATTTAAATGAATAATTTAATAAACCCTAATGGATTTACCTACACAAAAAAAAAATAAATATGTTGTGAAATTTTAATAAAAAATTTATTCAGTTACTTCACTTTTATACCGGGTGAAGACATACC
>JAHBCN010015362.1:0-21122 GCA_019359885.1 Listronotus oregonensis
GCTATGAGCTCTGGGGCCCCCAGCTTTAAATTTTTAAAATTGGAAGAATACCATCTCAGTAACTGATATACGTCGATTGGAAAGGAAAGGGGAGAGCCAAGAGCAAAGCTTAGTTGGAAGACCGTAAGAAGGGAAGTTTGTTAAGAAGCCCATCATGACAGACCTGATCAAAAGCTTTGGATATGTCAAGAGCAATGATCTGGGATTCACCAAGAAACTCAAGGAACTTGTTCCAGATATAAAAGACAAAGGAAAGAAGGGTCAGCTGTGGATCTTCTGTGACGGAATCCATGCTCGCATATTAGATGCAGAAATATAAAATATTTATTTGGATAATAGTGATATTAAAATATTCATTAATATTACATGTTTAAACTATCTACCTAAATGGAAAAGTTTACTGTTCCTACTTTTAGTGATTTATCACGTCTGAAATATAATTGGAGAAAATAAAAAGTCGCTTAAACTAACCAGAACTAACCATGACCGACCAGAACTGAGGGCTTTTGAATTTGTCTAAACAAATTATTCCTACGTAGAAGTTAGAATAAACAAAATTTTAATAATTTTTAAAATGGTATTTATTTGGTTGGTTATTTGGGTCGTCACCATGGTCGGTGCACGAAACGAGAAGCATAAAATAGATTTAATAATTCAGTATACAAACCAAGAATATTTCAGGTAAATTTAGATTAGTTAGTAAAATTATTTATTTAAATAAGAATTTATCTTAATGGGCTTCTTGCAAGAAAATTTATTTTTAATCATAAACTCTTTAAATCTCTTTCTTTAAATATTTAAAGATCCCCTGCCGATTTTTTATATGCAAACAACTGTCAAAAATAGCCTTTTTTTTTAGAGTAAAACCTTTAAATTTAGCTATATCTATTAAATCTAAAAGCACTACAGTCGCAAAAAGTCACTAATACCTTTGTGAATATTAGTATAAGGTTAAATGTATTATAACTTATAAGGTTACAAATAATTAAAATACTCGCATCATGCCTTTAAAATATTTCACCTTTTCAATATTATTACTGTTGGCATTCAACCTTTGCTATTAAGCCAATTTAGCAAGTCTATATTGCTAATAGAGAGATATGGGTGGTGCTGTAATGTCATGCAGTATTTATGGAAGCGCTATTTTGACAGTTAGATTTGTCTTTCAAAAAGTGATTTTACAAAGAAGTTTGCGTTTTTTACGGTAGCAAATAATAGCTTGTATGAAAGAACTGCTGTTACAGAACTGGCAACAGAGACTTGCTTGCTTAGCTATAACAGGAGCAATTAAAACAAGGAATAGAAAAAGGAAGAGAACATAGCACTTACCATGTCATTAAAAAGATTCCTAAAAGAAAATATTGGAGGACAGGTTTTACTGATTTTCATTTCATAAAAAGAAATTAAAAAGATACGGGCCGTCGCACACGAAAACATGATACTGCGGCTCTGCTCCAAACTTAAATGTGTTGCCAACTTAAATTTATGGCACACACTGATTTTTCTGCAAAATCTTCTGGCATTTGTTACTGCGCCAAATCAAAATTGTACCTAAATGACAGTTCTTTTCATAGAGGGACGGGCATTATTTCAACGAATATCACATATCTGTGTTCTCTCTTTAACCTTTAAATTTCCTTGCCTAAAGCTGCTTAATTTCTAAGCGTTTTGAAGAACATATTATTGACTGTAACCTCCAGTAAAGTGCCTGCTTTATATTTCCTCTTAAGCTTTGAAGAAATCAGACACAATCCAAGGTTTCACAATTTTAAACAAGGTTAATTTTATTATTATACATATTTTTTTCTAAAAACAAAGGTTGTACCGCAGTCCATATGTGTGTTGACTTGCAATAATTAGTAGGATTTCTTTAATTATCTGCTAAAATTAATTAATAATCTAAATTTGTAAATAATTAATCTAACAATAAGTTACTTTCTCGATGATGCTTGATCGATAGACGGCAATGCATACACACTATACAGGGTGTTTGAGAGAGTGTAGATAATTTGGGGGCATAAATTAGACTTGTAACGGTTTTGAAGAAAAAATTTTTTAAAAAAAAAAATTTTTACCTACAAATGAAATCTTGTTCACATTTGACCCTCAACTTATTACTACCCTGCTTACTGGTTGTAAAACCGTTTAATCATAAATTTCATCCCACTGCCAGCTAAACAATCACACACCAACCCACGATGTACAGTGACGGCCATTAAATCTTGGGAAAAAAATTGTCAAATTTTGACTTTTCTGCCAATTTTTGTAAATCGCTCTTTTTACCTTGTTTTACTTTTAATTACTATTAATAAAGCAAAAGGTAAAAGAAAATATTTATATTTTATAAAAACTAACAATTTAATAAATTTAAACAAACTTAAATATCCTTACAAACAAATTTAATATTTTATTGCGGCTCCCTTATCTTTTGACAGAGTTTAGCGTTTAAATTTTGCGGCCTAAAGTCATTTTCCCTATTTTTTTTTTTAACTTATAAGCCCCAAACATTTTCCAAAAATTTAAACCGGACACTGGGGCCCATAAAACCTGATAACGCTCTTCCAGGGGGTAAGGGGGGGCCCGGGGGCCCCCCCCCCCCCCTCAGACCAGCGCCCCCCCAAAAAACCCCCCGATATAAAACGGTATTTTTACAACATACTATCTGTGTTTTTTAAAATTTTTTACTTTAATTTTAAAGTCATATTTTAAAATAATAATTGTCCCACTTTTTGTTAAAATTTTTTTTTCCCCCAGTGTCAGGGGGGCGGTTATTCTCTTAAAAGCATAACCCCGCGAAAAACCCTGAGCGCGGCGTCCTTTTTGGGGGCATTTTTTTTTTTTTTTCGGATTGGAAATTTCCCGAATTTTTTATTTTTTTAATATTCAACCCGGGGTTTCAAACGTATGTTATTTATTTCGGTACTCATATTCCCCTTTTTTGGGGTTATTTAGTCGTTTATTGTCTATAAGGGGAAAAAAAGGAATTTAAAAGGTGTAGGAACCCCCCAATGTAGAACAAAAAATTTTCCCCGGCGTGGGGGGGGAATAGGGTTCCCCCGGGGAAATTTTCGTTGAATAGAGGTCGGGGGCCCGGTTTTTTATAATTCTTTGTTACTTTTATAAAATTGACATCATCAAATGTCAAACCAAAAATTCACTGTTTTTTTTTTTTTTGCAAAAAATTTTGCTTTTAAAAAGGGTACTACTATAGAATATTTAAAATTATTGTGAAATTAGATTTTATATCATCTGATATAAAATGGAAAGAGTAGATGCCCCTTTTTACTGCCTTTATTTAAATTATATTTTGATTTTGTATTTTTCCAAAAAAATCTTTGTAAATATATAAAAACACGATTTTTAAAATAAATTTTAAAAATATTGTATGATGTATTATGTCATCACCAATTTTGTAAAAAAAGAAGGGCAAGATAGTGTAAATGATTTTAAATTTTAATCCTAAGTTTGGGGAATTAAAAGTAAAATTTTTATAACTTTTTTTTAGGTTATACTTTTCACTAAAACAAAATTCATGAGACAGAATAAAGGGTTTAAAAAAATGTTTAGTAACCTTTGGTACCTGAGATCCATTGTAACAATATCCGTTAAATATTATGTGTGTACAGTTTTCGATTTAAAAAAATTTATAAGAAATAAAAATCTAATTTATTTTCAAACAAATGGTTTTTCTAAAAATTTTCCCCCTTTCCTTTTTTTTATCAAATTTGGGGTTTTTTGGGGCGCTGATTACAAATCTGAAAAATATCTTTTCGGCAACGTTTCGTTTCCGACATCTTCATCACGTTGAAAATTAAACTAACCTTTTTTCTATTTTCCTTCTTTTTGTACACAATTTTGATTTTTACACTAAAGTGGCACGATATTTTTTAAACCCCTTTTTAAAACCTTGTATTTTTATTTTTTTTCTTGTAATGTTGTTGTAAAAAAGGATTTCAATTTTGATGATGAATATCTCAAAAAAGAAACATTGCCGATTTTTTTTTTAGATTTGTAATCACCCCCCAAAAAAACCCTACCAAATTTTACTTCCTTTCATTCAATTAGAGGGACCTGTATATAATAAAATTTCCCGGTCTGCCCAGTAATCAAAAATTTCGATTTTTAAAAGAGTGATAAATGATTAAATGAAATAAAAGTACCTAAATGAAACCTTTTTTTTTTTTTAAAAATCCAAAAAACACAAACATTGTAAATCATCAAAAGATAGTTAAGTTTCCCCTTCTTTTCTCACTAATATTTCCTATGAAATTTTCATTTTCTATTATTCATAATTGATATATTATTATTTATTCGGTTACCTAACGTTACGTCTTATAAGAAGCACCAAATTTTAAAATATAAAAAATAGTTACCTAAAGTTAAAAAAAACGGGTTTTTTCCCTTGGTTTGCAAGAAAAAACCCAAAAACAACCTCTAGTCATTTTGTTACGATTTAAAAGTAACAAACAAAAAACACAAAATTATATAAAATTTTTAATAAACACTAATCACTAAAATAGGAAGGTTTTGATCAAAAAAAAAACGGTACTCCGGCTCTCATAAAATTATAATGGGTTGGCCTTAGGCAACCTTAAAAATTTTTTCGGGAAATTTTTTGATGCGCAGAATCGGCGGGGCCAACTCGACAGTTATTTTTATACTGGGCTGGACTTTTTTGATCAATGGGCCATAGCATTGGGCTTCCATTCCCCCTTTAAACTTCCTTGGGGTAAACTTGTTAAAGAAAAAAAGGATAAAAAAAAAAAAAAGGTGCTGAGTTCAGGAAGGAATATCGTAAAAAAAAAAGATGTTAGCCACACAAACCAAAAAATTTCAAGATTTTTAAAAAAACTCGGGGAAAAGCCGGATAAATAGTAGTATGCTGATATGAATCACAAACATGTTTAATCGTAAAAAAATGTTAAAACTAAGATAACACTTTTATTTAAACATTTTTTAAAGCCCCCACTCCCCTTGGGGTCATTTATTACATTACATAAGCGCTGTGTAAGTACCTATTTCCTTAAAAAATAAAACTCTATGAAAAATGTTACTATTATTATTAGACTGTTATTATTTTAACAATTTAAGCAGTTAAGTGTTTAAAATTCATAATAAGAGCGTTTATTCGGCTCGAATTGAAGTTGGATTGAGGCACTTAACAGAGAGAGAAGGAAGAGAGGTAAACCATTTTAACAGAATTGTAGGATTGAGATAGTTAATCCTGCATTTTTTCCAAATTGACTTGCCTTTGTCACTGTTGAGTGCCTCAATCCGACTTCAATCTTCGCTGAAATAAACGCTTTTTGACTGAAAATTTTTGAAATAAAATCCAAAATGACAAGACTTTTGATATACCTGAGGTTAATAAAATTGCTTATTATAAATTAAATAAAGTTGTGATTTGTTTGTTTTTGTTCTATTTAATTTTATAACTAACTTTTATTATTGTAAAAATAAGGCAATTTAAAATACATGTTAAGAGTAATATATTTAAGTATGTAAAGTATATACAGACCTCATAACAATAACTTTGTAATAATAATAAAGCCTAACCTATCTTAATAATTAAATCAATCAATATATTCTATCACTTTCATCAGCAGAAACTGTTGGTTCATCAAAAAATGCCAAAACTTTTGAAGGGTACTGTTTAAGCTTTTTAGCAGATGATTTTTTCATATTGGAGATTAAAGGATCAGAAGATATTATAGTCAATATAGACAGACAAATTCTTAACCAATTGACAAGTTGGCTTCTTTTAAACAAAGCAGATTTTGTTGCAGACCCTGAAAAAATAAGTTGTAATTTTGTTAATTATTTTATTACTAGCAAAAGTCTATGTTCATCGGGGATAATGTAGGATTCTAATGGTAAAAGAATTTTTTAAATCGATCCAGTAGTTTCGGAGCCTATTCAATTCAAACAAACAATCAAATCTTTCCTCTTTATAATATTTGTACAGATTATACTTTGCAATCAATGGTACTTCAAATTACATTAGAAAAATCTTCCAAAATTGAGACCGTAGCTTGAAGAATTGAATGTTAATTTTAAAAAACTACATTATCAATAGCTGTTTGGATTATAATTTATATTTTGAAACTGTTTCTTTAATTTTTAGTTCAATGTAATTAAAACAATATATTTTAATAAGATTTCGCCATTTAAAATTGGTCGCCATATTGAATTTTAAACCCATATGGCAATTTTTTTATTTCTCTATTTAACTTTATATAAAATAATGTTTTATTTTATAAAAATTGATTTATTCTTTAAGTTAGTAGGAGAAAATTATTTGTTGCGATTTGGGACCTCCATTTATGCAATTTGGACCCAGACCATAAATCTTTAAAAATATTTTCTCGTCAAGATCGCAAATTATCGCAGCAACTTAAGATGGGATCTTACAAAGGACTTATTAAACAATAATTTAAAGCTAATTTAAATGCGGGAAATTACGGGAAATCATACTTTTACTTTAGCAAAAAGTGAAAAATTGAAATTAAAAAAAAAAAATGTTAACTTTTCAGAACTTCAGTATAAAAAAACGGAAAGAAATATTTTAAATAAATATTATTTTGGTATTTTTTTACTTACCGGAGCCCACGGCCGATTTTATTGAAATTTTGTATACTGGGGTTTTTGGGTCACTGATCACGAATCTGAAGTCAAATTTTGTCGGACACTTTTTAGTTTTTATGATATAACTTTTACACTCGGACCTAACCTCAAAATTGTACAAACTTTCCTAAAATTCCTCCTTAAAACTGATTACAGCCAAAATTGAAGATTTTATGGAAATACGCCTATTATTTTATAAGATAATTTGATTTCACCTTCATTTAACAAATATTTTTAATAAAAAATAGCACAACAAAGAAATTTTATTTTACTTTTAAAAATGTCAACAAAATTGTCTAGTGATTTTAGACAGTTTTGTTGGTACGCCAGGCAACCAAAAAACAATTAGATAGCTTCCTTTTCAAATTTAAATCGAAAAATAAAAATAATTTAAATTTATAAGTGGCCCATTTTAATTGTTTCGCGAAGTGTCTGGCGTACCAACATAAAACTCTCAAATCACTAGACAATTTTGTTAACATTACAGTAAAAAATAATATTTTGTTGTTCTTTTTATTAAAAATGACTGTTAAATAAAGGTGAAATTAAATTTATCTTATAAAATAATAAGTGTATTTCCATAAAATCTTTCATTTGGCTGTGAGATTAGTTTTTAGAGGAGAATTTTAAAAGTTTGTACAGTTTTTGAGGTTGGAGTCCGAAAATGGGGCAAAAACTAGGGTGTCCGACAAAATTTGACTTCAGGTCATCAGCGGCAAAAAACCCCGGTATACAAAAGAATTTCAATAAAACCGTGGAGCAGCCAAAAGTAAAAAAATTACCATTATTTTTAATATTCTACTTACCACCAGCAATGAGCTCCATAATTGCACTTTTACAAAATTTTTCACCCACACTTCCTTAAAACTGAATATAAATTACTAATTTTCACAGGCGCTTTTGAATCACAATGAAATAGTCTCCACGAACATCAGCTTTTCAATAAAATATTTCTGCAAGTGACAAGACTAAAAATAAAAGGGTGATTGTTTATTATACCCAGGTAACTAAAAAAATGAAATTATACTCAGAATAGGCCTTAATTGCGAAGTTGGTATTTCCGATTTAGGGCCCGGGGTTTTTCCCCCCAATTTCGCTTGTGTGCAATGCTGGGAAATTGCTTTCCGTTTTGGCTGTAACTACACATTTGAATGGTGTGTTTCTTAAAACATTAACTAAGTTATTGTCTTGTTCTTGCTTCGATACTTTAAATCGACCACTTTCAGCTCTTCTTTTAAAAAAGTGTGTTTCCTGCCTTTTTTTTTTTAAAAAAATGAATAGTACTCTTTGAGATTTAAAACTTTTTGCCACACCCCCTTTTTTGCCAACCTCTCTGCTCAATATAATGAATAATTAATACTTTTTTTATCCAAAAAAAGTTTGACTTTTAAAAAAAATATTTTTAGACACTGACAACGGACACCTGTTTCATTATTAGGTTTTTCAACGGTTATTTATATTCAGTAGAAGGTGACATAAGCCTATTTTACGAAAGGGCATTAAAATTGCCCAAGATTTAATGGCCGTTACTGTACTTTATTTCTGGAAAAATATAAATATTTTTTCTAAAAACAGTATTAAAAAAATAAATTTGATTATTCTATATTTCTTGGTACGTCATAAAGAAAAATTTTACTTTTTAAATACTTGAAAAAATTTCACTATTATAATTCGATAATACGATTGTCTACATAAACCTCGATTCGATTTTTATGGACATGCACGGGACCACGTGACCAGTGAAAGTTCCGGCATGTGTGCTATATGAATGACTGCTAACCAAATGTTTACATAGAATATTAGAACTCATTCGTGGTCGATCGCATACCAAAGCGTTTTCACTGAATTATAATCAAAAATTAATTGTTTCACTTCTAATAACTTCATTGTTTTGTTTTAAACCAATTAAGTTGGGGATATCGAAGGGTAGGAAAGAGTATATTACAATTCAAGACAAACAATGCTTCACTGCTGGTCAAAAAGGTATACGGGGAATTTAGGATGATTTTTTTGCGACTATTTTTTTTTCGGTCCCATCGTGAAATTTTATTGAAAATACCCACAAAAAAAATCCCTGAAAGTTTAAGCCCTAAATATTAATATTAAATACTCGCCCAAAGCGTGTAAAGATTTTCCATTTCAAAAAACACGTACAGTTGGGCCATAAAATTTCGGGCAAAATTTGACAATCCGTGTCAAAATCATTGATTTTTCGTAAACCAGGCTTTCACCTGATAATTATATATTTGAAGTACACAGTCACGTTCACGGGCCCTTTTTAATTCAATTTCAGCTAAAAAAAAACAAACAAAGACTTGAAGTAAGCGAAATTCCATTAATTTATAAGAAAACAAAATCAAATTGAATATCAACTAATAAACTAAAAAACAAAAATCAGTATTTTATGATGGCCCCTTTCTTTTCGATCACCAAGGCCAATTTTTAGGAATAAAAACAAAATGTTCTAGTGTAATCCTCAGTCCTTTCTTTATTTGGGGGGCTGAACATGTGTTACTGGTTTTTTTTAAACTATCAGTCCCCATCCATTTTCCATCGGGTTGACGTCGGGATTCGGATGGCCGGGAAGGATTCTAACCTGGTTTTTTGAAGTCGGTCCCCTTTTGGGGCTGAGGACCAACAGTTGTCGTGCTGATAAATAAAATCATTCCCATAGACATTATAGGGCCAGCAGATTTTTGGGAATTATTTTTGATAAAATTGGGTTAAGTCCCCCGGTATGATGGCAAACGCCCACCCATCCTGCGCCGACACACCCCCAAAACATTGACGGAAAACCTACCTTTTTGTTTTATTTTTGGGGTGTATGTCTCTTCAAATCTTAATTTGGGGTCTATATACTCCCTCATTAAAACTTGACTGGAAAACTTTTCATCACTAAAATTCCCCCTTTTCCCCGAAACGTATTTCCCGTGGTAGGTATTTAGGAAAATCCAACCCTTTCTTGTTTATTTGCCTGTTTAAAAAGGGGTTTTTTTCCGCTCGACGGGATCAAGCCCAAAATTTGTTGATGCAGCGCCGGCTGTTCTGTCGGACCCCCGGAAAAAATTTTTCCTTTTTTTTTTGAACGCAGCTTATCAATTTTTTTTGCCCCCGGTTGATATGGTTTGGGCGACCGCTACCTTCCTTTCTCTCGTGCAATTCTATCATGAAACTTTTGTTTGAATCATGAACCGAACTTTTGGCACTCCGACTCTCTCCGCAACAGATTTTTCTGAGTAGCCCTCCCCAAACAATGTAACAACTTGAATTTTTTTTCTCGATATGGGGGGGGCGGAACGATATATTTTTTGACAATGACAGTTTCGAATTAGTGTCAAAAGAAAAAGGGAAGTGGAACGAAGGCTGTTTTAAAAACGTAAAATCGTTACCCCAAATTTTATGGGTAATTATTTGCCTTTTTTAATTCCAAATAGCAGCATTTTATGTTAGCCGCCGAAAAAATTTCATGAGAATTGAATGTCTACAAAAAGGGTTTCGGCAAAGTCGCAACTCACAAGGGAGGTTTTTCACTAAACCTATTTTTTCATAAAATTTTTTTTTTTTCATTTTCTTTCAAAGAAAAAGATTTTTAAATTTTCACAAATTATAATTTGAAAATTTAAATAAAATTAAAATTAAAGGCCAAATATCTCGAGGACTGTTGGTCTTAGCGATTCAATTATTAGGACCTTTTTTGTAGGAAATTAAATTTGCAACAACTTTGTCATTTATCTTTTTTGTGTAGCTCCTGTTATTTATGAGAATTTTATGAAAAAAAAGGTTTAGTGACTCTACCTCGCCGGTGTAAGTTGCGACTTTGCCGCAATGGATACTTTTGTAGAGCATTCAATTCTCAAAAAATCCTGTCTTCGGGCGAGACGATAACATAAAATGCTGCTAAGTTATAGGAATTTAAATAAAAAGGATCAAAGTGTACAGGGCTTTATTTTTGAATTCCCCCTTACTTTTTAAAAAAAAAAAGAAAAGCCATTTCGTGTATTTTTTTCCGTAGAATTAAATAATCTTTTTGAAAAA
Source organism: Listronotus oregonensis (assembly GCA_019359885.1). Classification (NCBI taxonomy): domain Eukaryota; kingdom Metazoa; phylum Arthropoda; class Insecta; order Coleoptera; family Curculionidae; genus Listronotus; species Listronotus oregonensis. Next base: position 10,660 of record JAHBCN010015362.1, read on the forward strand.
CTTTTGGGAACAAAAAAAAAGAGTTACAGCACGAGTGACGTTTTTTTTAAAAAAGGAATCCCCTATTTTTTTTATATAAGATAAAGTTTTTTTGAGAAATTCGGGATTTGGGGTTGCTGGGTTTTTTCCTGCAGTTCTGCTGAATGGTCTAAAAACTGCATGATATTAAGGATAGTTTCCCCTAAAAAAAAACCGGCTGCCACAGGTCACAGGTGCTTATTTGTCAAAGTAAAAATTTTAAAAAAACGTTTATTACTTTTTGGAGTAGTTTTATAATAAAGTTTTTATCAGAAGAACGGCTTTAAATTATAACTTCTATTATAAATGGGAAAAAACGCCGGGAAAACAACGAAGATATTTGAAAATTTTTCCCCCCAAATTTTTAGTAAAAACGTTTTTAAAACTGAAGGCCCTATTCGAAGAAACAAAATTTTACATATTAAAAAAAGGCTAAATGAGAAAAAAAAACCGGATCGAGCTATTCAAAATTTATTTTCTTTGTACCCTTTTTAAGTCAGTTACTGACGCTGTTAGAATTTTAGGATGGCCCTGCAAAAGAAATATGCGACGGTTCAGAGAACACTGAAATATTTTAAGTATCTTCCATATCACGTTCTTCCAGTGCATTTAACACGTAAACAAAAGGATCTTCGCTTTCAATTTGTTTCCCAAATTTTAATCCATGAACAAGATAACGATCCTACCCTGTTTCAAAGATTCTTTGGACGGATGAAGCTACGTTCACACATCGGGAATGTTTAACCGACGCAATTCCCCAAAGCTGGGCAAGAAAAAACCCCCGAAAATTTAAAAATTAAATACCAAAGGGGGTCTTTCTTCATGTCTGGTGTGGGTGTTAACAATAGAATTGTCGGGCCAATATTCTATGGGGGATCCTTAAGGGGGAAGATATCTCAATCTTTTTAAAACAATATTGAGGCATTTTGAAGAATTACTGAAACGTATCCAAGATAATTTGGCAACAAGACGGACGCCGCCCCTGCTGTTCGTCAAGTTGTGCAGTACCCCAATCGCCATACAATAGTGATTGGACGTTATGGCCTATTAGATCCCAAACTAATAGTCCAGATATTACAATTTTGGACACTTTTTTATGGGGCCTTAAGAATGTCGTTTATCAAAATAGGAACGTCTTAACCAAAACCCTAAATAAATCCATTAAAAGGTAAGGGGGGGTTATAGATATGTTTTAAAAAAAGGGGGGCATATAGAACATTTAAATTATTATTTAAATATAATTTTTTTTTATAAGTGTTTTTATTACCACCATTTTTTACCTCGTATTGTGTTTTTTTTTTTCCCCGTTTATTGTAATTTTGCTGTTTGGGTTTTAAAAATAGATATACATATTATTTTTAGCATATAATAAAATTTTTTGGCTTTTTTCTGATGAAAACCTCTTTATAAAACTAAAATCCAAGTAAACTTTTAAAACCCTTACTTAAAAAAACCCGTGAGGGGAGTTCGTAAATATTTATTTGTAAATTTTTAAAAGCATTTGCCGCGAGCCCCCCAAAACTTGAAAACTTTAAAGATTTTATAAAGGGCATAAAAAATAGCATCGCCTTTAAAACCTGTTTGTTTATTTTTGTATTGTTACTTAAATTTACAAATTTCCTGTTTTTTTTTAAAAAAAATAAAATAAAGCGTAAAAAAAAATGTAAAACTGATTAAAAAAATTTTTAAAAAGTACTGGCCCCCCGTACCTTTTTTTGAAAGTTTTAATGGGTTTTTAAAGGTTTTAAAATTTATTGTAATGATTTTTAGATGTACGAAATAAAGTACATATTTTTACTTATTTATGTTGTACTATTTGGTCGATTAAATGTTATTTTTAAATAAACAAATAAGTAAATGAAATTTTCCAATTGAAATCCTTTTTGTTATTTAATCCGCGCGTCGCAGTTGCTCGATTGGCACACAAAACATGTTTTATTAACATTAAACGCAATAAACACTGCCTTAATGCAACCGAAACTAATAATTGTTCCGAAGAAGGTCAATGTAATAATACTAAAACGTTTGTTTCGATTAACAGGTATAAGAGACAAAAATGGACTTGTTGACATATATTTATTAATGAGTCAAGCTCGGCGATGCATGTATAAGTAGTTTTTAATTTATGTGGAGCGAAATAGAGACCTCATAACTGGTTGATTAATATGTTTTGTTTTTTCTAAAAATGGTGGTACTTTTTTGAGAACACGTGTGAAAGTTCTTGTAGATCTGTTGACTTATTCTAATATAGTTTACAGAGGTTTGTAAATTTCTAAAGCCGATGTTACTGAAATTTTGTATACGGGGTTTTTTGGGCGCTAATCACGAATCAAAAGTCAAATTTTGTTGGAAAGTCCTGGTTTTTAGGTTATAACGCACCACTCGGACGCAACCTCAAAACTGCACAAACTTTCTTAAAATTCCTCCTTTTTAAAATTAGTTATACCTAGTGATGGAAAATTTCCGGAAATATATATTTGGATATATTTTTAAATATATGAAAATTTTTGGGGAAATTTTGAAAAATTAAAAATAAAAAAAAAAACAAAAAAATAAAAAACTTTGTTTGATGTAGCAAAGTGTTTTTAAAAAAAACGATTAATTTTTGAAGCAGGCCAAAAATATCTGGAAGATATAAGAAAATAACTAGACATATCGATAATCTCCGACTGCAATAAAAATCCTTAAAAGTGTACCTTTATGGCCATGCCAACAGAGGTGAGAATCAATGAGCTAACATCATAGATAGAAAAAGCATTTCATTCATAAATGCTCGGGGCTGCCCCCAAAATGTTTTTGTTTATTATTGGAAAAAAAAAAGGAAAAACATAGTTTGTACTTACTTGTGAAATGATAATATAGGAATCATTTTCGTCACTTTACACACTTGGCACTGCCTTACCATTTTAATTTATTAAAAGTACTTACACTTCTCTAGAATCTCTGAGCGAAGCTGAAGGCGGCGGAAGTACGCTTCTACGAAAAATCCGCTGTTGTAACGTTGTCGCGCTTTATTAGTAGCTGTCCAAAAAAAAAAGTATTTTGACATCATTACTTTTCTGTGTTATACTTTATAGTAATAAATATAGCCAATGTTATTCACAGTTTAAAATACAATAGTAGAGCTTATTTTGATGAAATTTTTGGGAATAAATTTTTAAATTTTTCATAATATACTATCAAGTAAATGAAACAGAGAGATACTTGGCAGCCAGGTTTTTCGACAAAATAGTATCTGTAGTAACCTTTTTCCCCCTTTTTTGGTGGATTTTATTGTTTCGAGTACAGAGGTTCATTCGTCGCAAAACCAGAACCTATGTGCGTTTATGATGCCACGCTTATGCCAAATCGATGCTTTCAATCTCCAGTTAAACTAGCTCATTGGTGAGAATAGTTCAGGTCCGCACTTTACCTTATACGTTTAGATATAACCTGGGGCAAATAGAACATCATGAATACTTATATTATTCCAGTCACGTAGGAATACGACCCTGTACAGTCGGGTGCAATAATTAGGTCAACCTACCCTAATAGTAACATAAAATGCTAATTTCGAAGGTTTTTATTGCACTCAGAAGCACTCGAGAATTTAGTCATTTTCTTATATCTTGAAAAATACTATATTTGGTAAGATAATTGCGTGAATTAAACAAAGTAATAATTATTGAACAATATAAAATACAGATGCTACTGAGGTAATAATGGACGACACGATTAATAGAACCGTAAACTTAATGATTTTTTGAGACAGTAACTCTTTTCCCTTCTATCCGATTGCAAATTTTGATTTTTGCTATTTCAAATGAGGTTATGGTTATTTAAACATAACTAAAATTGTCATCCAAAAGTCAAAAAGCAAAATATATTAACATAAATAAAAATTTAAGAATTAAAAATACATAAAAACAGTAAAATTTTTAAAAAAGTAATTACACACGACCAGGAGACACTAGTTGTGCATCCTGATCAAGAGGCATATCTTCATCGATATTATCCACACCTTGAATCAGCATCAATGCCGTCTTTTTGGGAGTGCAATTAAATTCGATATTTCATTATTCGTACTTTTTCAGAAATTATTTTTCTAATGTGACATTTTTACTGGACAAAAGTATAAGAAATATATAGAAATCTTTGTTTTGACGGTTTAAAACAATTTTGCTATTTTTTTTTTTTTTGATATTTCCAATATTTCCAAGACACGTTTGGAAATTTCCATTTCCATGGAAATATTTCCACTGTTCGTATTTCCATTTACAACACTATATAAGCCTTAAATTTATAGTAATTTGCTCATGTTCAACTTTGAAACCCAGGCCAGTAAATCTGTGATCTTTTAGTTCAAGATAGGTCATTTTTAGCAGATACTATGTTTGTTTTAAAGTTAACCATATATTTTTAACAACAACAAGACAAAAAAAAAGATATTCCAGCAACAAATCTTTGGTAAAATAAGGGTTAAGTTCCTATTAAAAAGTATCGGCTTTTTAAAGTTTTGTTATTCTATTATTATTCACAAAATTCTAAAAGGTCCTGCAGTTAGATACAACATGAATTGTTACGTATATTTTTAAATTGCTGTTGCTTATAAATGAATCTGCATGCATTCTAGCGAGTAATTGCGATCGATAATTACTAAAAGCAATTAAATTCAAAAGAATTTTCAATTAAATCAGTAAATGTTAGGGCGTTAACCGTTTAACGATATACAATTACAGTTATGTTCAGCAGCCATACCCACATAACAAATAATTGTATCCACAGATAAATGAAATTATCAAACCTGCATATAATAATTTAAGTTAAGTATACTTTTGTAAATATTTTTGTGATTACAAGTAACAGAAACAAAACCATACAATATAAACGAAAACACAAAAAATGTTATTTATAAGAGTTCTTGTGAATGTAATAAATTTTTTATAGGTGAAACTTCCAGACCATTGGCCAAACGCATCTGAAATGATAGGACTTTTGGGTCCCGTTATCTCGAAAACTATTGATTTTTCAAAGAAAATTAGAAGGACCATTTTTGTAGATTACAAGACATTCTTCATTTTTTGTCTAAACAAAAATTCTCCAATTTGCATATTTTAGCAAATATTAGAAGAAAACCCATTTTTCGGGCTTTGAGGGGCCATTTTCAGCCCTTTCCACCTGTTAATGTTAAAAAACTTTTTTTCGCTCGAAAGCATAACCGAAGACCTAAGAATTGCGACACAAGGGAAAACTATACTGATTTATTTACAGCTTTGTTCCTTCATTTACTGAACTATACGCTTTTCCAGCATTCTTTTATTTACGTAACCATAGCCCCAAAAGCTAGTGGACAGATAACAAACATGTTTTTCGCGATAAATTAAATGCTTCAAGCATAGTGACTATAGGAAAACAAATAAAACAAAAACAATTATAGTCATGAATAAGAAATAAAATTAGGTATAATACTTAAAGGAAGAGAAAGTCCGTTGTATGACTCATTCTTCTCGTCTTGGTCTAACAAATTCATGCACCGTACTTTGTTAGCAAACCATAGCGATATGAATTGTGCATTAAAGTCGTTGTTTCGAAATTAGTATTGTTGAATTGTTAGTAAACATGTTAATGCCAAAAAAACGTAAGGTTTAACGGTTACCAGTACTTTTATAACGTCTTTGTTACTAGCCTAATTTTCTTCTTTAGAATATCTAAGTCAACTTGTCTGAATTAATTTTGTTAAGGTATGCTTACACTGTGAATGGAAGGAGGTTGAAAAAACTTAATCTATATGCCTAAATATATTCAGGGTGTTCGGCACATGAGTAGACATAAGTAAAAACATTTTGACCTGGGAACTAAAATTTATATATATATATATATATATATATATATATATATATATATATATATATATATATATATATATATATATATATATATATATATATATATATATATATATATATATATATATTTAATGTTTGCATTGTATTTATTTGTGTTAAATGTTAAGTGTTTGTTTGTCACTTTAAGTTCTAAATGTTCATTACACAACAAAAATGAGTGTTTTTGTGAGAAACCCCTTAGTTTTAAGATTGATTTGTTGTTATTATAAAAAAAAAATATATACCTGATGAAGGCCCTTCCAGGCCGAAACGTCGTAATTGACAAAAATTATATGAAAATTGCTTAGTCAGCAACTGTTTTTATATATTGCCTGACCTTATCCCCAAGAAAATCCAGAAAATTTTGGAAAAGCAAAAACTATATAAAATTATATATATATATATATATATATATATATATATATATATATATATATATATATATATATATATATATATATATATATATATATAAAAAAAAAAAAAATTTTTTTTTTTTATAAAACGTGTCCCACGCAGTTCTTGCCATATGGGAAAATTTTTTACTGACAGTCGAAACAAAATCATTTTGATGTAGAAAAGTTCTGCTTATTTAAAAACTAAAATCCCTACGAAAAAAGTTTAAAAATACCAGCAGTATACAGAGTAGAAAAAAACGTAAAATTTATCCAAGACTAAAAATACCCTTATTTTGCAATATTCAAAGAAAAAATTATTTAAAGGAATTATTTAGAATTAATTTTTATATCTAATTTCGAAATCACAGCCACCTACGAAAAAAAGGGTATTTTATTTTACATTAAAAAAATTTTTTCAAAAATTAACAAAGGTAATTATCGGACCTGAAGGTAACTATGCCAATAATAACTGACATAAACACTGACATTATTTCTAGTCAGAAGTACAGTTATAAATTCAGTTTATCCATTTATCATTTTGATTTATTATGCCTCCAAAACTAACCACGGAACAGAAGATTGAAATGAAATATCTGTATCTCATCAAACTGTTGGACACATAATGGCAAAATTTAAAGGTAGTGGAAGTGTAGAAAACAGATTCAATAAAAAAAATCAAGTTCAGGTCGAAGATGATGAAGATTTTGACTTGCAAATTATCCAAGCCGTTGTTGAAAATCCCAAGATTTCCTTGAGAAATATGGAAAAAGTACTTTCTGGAAATGAAAGACGCTCAGTCTGTAAATCTACTGCTGGAAGAGTTCTTAAAGCAAATCATTTTCATCCCTATAAACCCCTCTTTGTCCACACATTGCATCCTGGAGACTTTGATTTTCGGTTTGATTTTTCAGCTTGGTATCAAGGTATGCATGAAGACGACCCGTATCTTTATAGAAAAATATTTTTTTCTGACGAAGCTTGTTTTATGTCAAATGGAGTTGTTAGCTCCCAGAACTATCGATTGTGGAGTACAGGTACCCCGCGGTTTGTTATCCAGTGTCGGGATCAGTTTTCTTTTAAGACAAATGTGTGGTGCGGAATTTTTGATAATCAACTGATAGGCCCATTTTCTTCCGGGGTAATATAACGTCGGATGTTTACCTTCATTTTTGGGAAATCAGTTGTCTGACTTTATTAATGGCCTTCCACGTGACATTAGAAATACTTTGTGGTATCAGCATGATGGTGCGCCATGCCATAGTTCTCGAGCTGTTGAGTTTCTTCAGGAAATGTTCCAGGGGCGTTGGTGGGAAGATTTTCAGAAATTTTTGGCCGGCGAGGTCCCCCGACCTGAACCCACTGGATTACTTTCTTTGGGGATTTTTAAAAGGGAAAAAAGTGTATTCTCACCGACCATTTCAAAATATCGTAGCTTAGAAAGGATAATAACCCAGTGTGCTCGAGAAATCCCTCAAGTTTTTTTTGAGAAAAGTTGTTTCAAAATTCCCCAAGTTAACAAAAAAATTTTAAAATGGAAAAGGGTGGCTATATTAAAATTTGAATTATACTCATTTTTTCTTTTTTAAAAGGAAATTACATTAATTTGTTTTATATTAAAAGCTTTTATTTTTATTCCGTTCTGATTTACTGAAATATATATATATATATATATATATATATATATATATATATATATATATATATATATATATATATATATATATATATATATATATATATATATATAATTTAAAAAAAAGGTTTTTAGTTTTGAGTTCCTCAGATTAACCGTTTCCAAGATATCAGAGTTTAAAAATAACACTAATAAAAATTATTAATATTTTCGAATAAATCGACAATTTTTTTTTATATTTTTATTTACGTTAATCTGAAATTAAACCCTTTTTTTTTTCGTTAGTATGATCTGTTTTAACACTTTTGCGGAATAACATCTCTTGAAGGGTTAAATTGGGGATAAAAATTTGTATGGAAAAATTGTCATTTTTGAAGTTGTAATTATGGGAATTGGTATTTAAACTTTTGATTATCCAGAAAAATAGGAGATCTTCAGATTTTAGGAAAATCCAAAGGTATAGAATGGAGGACGAAACTTTGTATAAGAAATTCGTACTAACTCATTCACAAACGCTATTTACATTAGAAAATCATAACAAATGAAATACGATAAAATCAAAGTAATTGTGCGACAAAAGACGAAGCGCGGGGAGTGTGATGTGATGTGAACGGCCAGAAACGTAAGGGCAGATATCGTTGTCACGTATCGAATGTATGAAATTTTCCCGCGAGAACGGAAAAAAACAAAACGGCCAAAATCGTGTAGTCCATGCGGATAAAAGGCTAATTACTAATATAACCAGGAATTTTAAGCAGAACGGCTACAGTGAGAGACTGGTTGAGAAAACAATTCGATAAATAATATCAAAGTACGACAAAAAACCTATAACTTAGGCAAGACCCAACATTTACAACAGTGGTCTTAAGTAAAAATTATTTATTAAGAAATCCTCTTCCCAGCGAAGTAAAAACGGATTAACCTAACAACATTAAGTAAAAAGTACTGAATTTCATAAGATTTTTTGCAGCCTTGTAATTATTATACTGAATATTGTCACAAAACCACAAAGGTCATAAAAAATACCTTTTTTAATATTTTGGTCAATTGATTTACACTGACCTTGGCCGTAAATGCAAGTAAATTTTAATTTTTATGTTCTATAAATTCTTATACGGATTAAAGTATACTGCTGATCTCATATTGCTTATATAAGGTATGTAGTCTAGTCAAGGAAGTTTAAAGGTGTATGGAAGCCCACTGCTATGGCCCATTCGATCAAAAAATGTCCAGCCCAGTATGAAAATAACTGTCAGAGTTGGCCCCGCCGATTCTGCGCAAAAAAATTCCACAAAATAATTTTAAAGTTTGTACACACTGATAAATCAGTGTGAAGTTGCCCAAAACATTACAATTTTATGAGAGCCGGAGTCCTTTTGGGTTGATAAAACCTTCTTATTTTAGTGATTAGTGTTTTTTAAATTTGACTAAATTTTGGTTTATTGTTTGTTACTTATAATATCGTAACAAAATGACTAGAGGTTCTATGGTTTTGTCTTGCAAATTCAAGGAACATCCCCCTCTTTTTTAATGTAGGTAATTTTATATTTAAATTAGGTGCTTCTTAAAAACGTAACGTTAGGTAACCGAATAAATAATAATATATCAATTATGAAAATAAAAAATGAAAATTTATAAAAAATTAGTGAGAAAAGTAAGGCAATCTTAACTATCTTTTAATGATTTCCAAATGTTTGTGTATTTTTGGATTAAAAAAAAAAAGGTTTACATTTAGGTACTTTTTTTTTATTTAATAATTTAGTACACTCTTTTAAATGATCAAAAATTTTTGATTACTTGGGAGACCAGGAAATTTTAATATATAAGGTGCCTCAATTAATGAAAGGAAGACTTTTTGGTTTTTTGGGGGGGTTTTCAAATCTAAAAAAAAATTGGAATTTTTTTTCGAAAATTCATCATCAAAATTGAAAATCAAAAAATCTTTTTCACAAAATTTTGATTTTTACACAAAATTTGGCCCCAAATCTCAAAACACCTTTTAAAAAATTTTTTTTTTTTTATTTTGCACCTTTTTTCACTTTTTTTTTTTAACAAATATTTTTGCCTTTTAACTTAAAAGTTCGCAATTTAATGGAAAAAGATGTAAAAAAAAAAAAATACAAGGTTTTTTTTAAAAAAAAAGGGGCCACTTTAGTTAAAAATCAAAAGTTACAAAAAAGGGGAATATAGGGGAAAGGGTTGTTTAATTTTCAACTTTGATGATGAAGATCTCGGAAACAAAGTTTTTTCCCAAAAGAATTTTTCAGATTTTTAAACAGCGCCCCCAAAAAAACCCCCGTATACCAAATTTGATCAAAATCGGAGGAGGCAACTTTCGAGACAATACCATTTGTTTAAAAAAAAATTAGATTTTTGGTTTTTAATTTTTGCATTATCAACTTTTAACTCGACATACTGTAAAACATAATATTTAACGGATACTGTTACAATGGATATTTAGGTACCAAAGGTTCTAAACATTTTAACCCTGTTATTCTTCTCATGAATGTTTGTTTTGTGAAAAGTATTAAAAAAAGTTATAAAAATTTT